>ML784599.1:200022-246879 GCA_009831015.1 Picea engelmannii
AAAATGAAAATGTCTCCTTGGTATATATAGGAGACTAGGAGGTATAATTACAACTAATGGCCTAAAGCTGACATAAATAAAATAACATTACTAATATAATATGCCCCAATTAATGGGTAATGATCCAATATTAGGGCTTAACACATCATGTCCTACAGAGTTGCAAAAATTACAAAGCAAATTCCTGAAAACTTGTACTCATGAAAGAAATTGGCTTCAATATCATGATCATTCTTTTGAGTAAGAATAGTATCACAAGACAAATTACAAGAAAAAGTAAAAAAGAAAAAACTCTTTATTAAAATTGGCAGATGATAGAGTTGGGCCTTGTACAATTAGTTCTTTTATTCCTTTTAATGACTCTCTTTCATCACTCTTCCAATTGAAAAAAATATATTTCTTAATCAAATTTTGTAAAGGCCTTACTATCTCTGCGAATCTTGGGAAAAAACTTCTGACAAAATTAATTTGTCCGAGAAAAGATTGCATTGTTTTTTTTTATGTGGGAAGAGAATTTCCAATATTGTTTTAATTCTTTCATATTCTATAACAATTCCAAATTTAGAAAATATGAAACCTAAAAGATTCCCTTTAGTTAGAGAAAAGATAGTTTTCTTGGGATTAAGAGAAATTCCATATTTTTCGCAGGGGTCAAAAATTTGTTTGGGATGATGTACATGATTAGATATATTTTTGAAGAATATAGTGACAACATTGAGATATATTAACACCAATTTATTTAATAACCCTCTAAATTCTATGTCCATGGCACATTGAAATTTGGCACCAACATTAATTAATCCAAATGGAATTTTTCTATATGTGTAAGTGCCCCATTTGATCCAAAAGGTAGTTTTCAATTTATCACATTCAGAAAATAACACATGTTTATAACTTGAGAATCCATATAGAAAATACATCATCTCAAAACTTGCCACAGATTGTAGAATTTTCTCCATAGGAGGTAGATGAAAATTATATTCACATCCTTGCGTTGACTCCAAAATAACATATACCCACGGAATTCATTACTACCACAAGGGTATGTCTCATGTCTTGTATTGGTGATGATCTCATAACCAACATAACACAATATATAATTAAATTTCCCATAAATGCATTCAAGAAACAAATAATATTTGCATATTCAAGGCCTCCTTCCTTTACATCAATTCAAATATTGATATTAGACTTAGGGAATTATTACCTCTATTCCATTCAACATTTATACATCATAACAACCCCAAATGCATACATGCATGGTTGTTATCAATTTACTTGATGCTACTTGATCCTTTGACATTTGTAGAATCTTGTTGGCTCCCTTCACTAATTCTATTGGACAACATTTCCACCATCCTCATTTGTATTCATATCGATGGATACCATAAGCAACAATATCATCATGCCATAATCATTCATTTCCTAGATACACAATCCATCATTATTTTTATTAAAACATCGTAGTTTCATTATTTCATATATATATATATATATATATATATATATATATATACTACTCTTAGTCTATACTCATGCCATCATCATGTTCAGGGATTCCCACATGCACAAATTCACATCAATATGCACCAATCATTTTATATTTCATGCTTATCTCATGCACATGCACTCTACTTGTATTATATGCAGCATGCATCAATTCTATCATGCACTCCAATGCATATCTATTTCAGATTTAATTATTTATTTATCTTTGTTTTTGTAGATGGTTTCCTTTGAATTTATATAGAACCTTATTTCTTTGTGCACTATTATTCTGCTCAATTGTGCACTATTGGCCCCTATTCTACACCTTCCATCCAAGCCTCACTTGGTCATACTGTATTTCCATCCACTATATTCATAAGTTCTACCATTCCACAATTGCTTTATTCATGAAAATAATCATGTCCCAACATATTTTCACTATAATTATCAATATTAAAAGTGTTGTAACATGCACTACTCTAGATGAATATTTGCATTCCCCATTTCCATCATCAAAATGGTCTTGAAGTAGCATTATCATCGATTGACATTTCAATATTCTGAAATGTTATTTAATGTCATTTTCCTAATACTCTTTTCCATCCATGGATTTTCTCAATTTTAAATATCTTTCTTCACTTCATTAAGTGATTCATTTATAAGAATTGGTTGACCACTCAAGAGCACTCTGCTCCAAAAGGAATTCTACACTCCTCTAGTTGCACTTGTACCCTTTGTTTGTTGCGCACTCTAATACTAGAGGATACTCTCCTTCATTGGGTGTTTATTTTAGACAAAATATTTTAGATCTTATATAACAATTCATTTTTCCTACATTCCCTTGCTTTCACATAGAGACAATTGGTCCAATAATAAGTCACACTTCATCTCATGATATCCTTTCTACTTGTCTTGCAACAAGATTTTTAATCTTCGTTATATTTCTACCTTCAAGGATATGGAGTCCTTCTTAACTCCCTGTGCATCCAATTAATTTTCTCACTTATTGGATTCAAGATTTAATATGATAAGATATATTAAATTTGCTTTGTAAACTATTCATTTATACAACACCTGAATACTATTATTCCCTTGTTCTTCCTTATACCTTTATCAACCTTGCATTACCTGTCGTGCAGTCCTCCACTTTTCTTTTTCATCTCTTTCATGCTTCAACCAACTATACAAGATAAAAACTTATTCCCTGTCCTATAGACAATGGAATTAATCTATAAGAGACCCACAAAATTCTCAAGTGTGGAATCTTATCGTCTTTCTATAAATTCCTTTCACACAACACTCTTTGTAGAGTGCTCTTATACTTAATAGCAATGCGTTGTTAGTAAGTCAAGGCTTTATTTATGTGTAAAACATATTCCACTTCAAGTGTCCTTCTAGGATTATGGAAGGTACTATCCTAATCATCTACACTATTCCTTACACAAAAATCACCTTCAACACTCACCTCTATCGTTTTGAAGATTTTCTCCAAACTTTGACACTATTTGGAGAAATCTTCACATTGTATAATTACATGGCTCTTGGAATACAATTCCACTTTCCATTACTTGACTTGTAGCTATTTATTGTCACAACCAAATTATACAATATCCTCCATGTTTCCATTAATCTTATATTCAACCCTAGGCTTTAATTACCTTCTTATACCCCTAATTTTGTACCATGTACAAACAACCATTTTTTGTTAGATTTATGCATAGTACATAAATGTTGTCAATTAATTTTACATGTCATTTTATCCCAATTTATGAAGGAAAAAATTCCCCAAATAAAAAATGTGATTCCTTATATGAATTCCTCTCTAAAACATCTTTCCAACGACTGTACTTATGCCTCAATCTGAGTTCTGAGAGAAATGTTACAACATCTACATCCTGCAATTTCCACTCATTTACTTTTACAACAATATCTTTATCATTTTATGAGAAAATATAATGTCCAATTCAAACTTTTGGGTTTTAATATGTCTTCAACTCCTCAATACCTTTCCAATGACTATTCATTTGCTCAAATCCGAGATTTGATATGAAAGTTATGGTCTAGAGAAGTTTTGACTGTTTTACCCAATGTATCCATGTATGCTACATGTGTCCTATTTCACTCCCAACACATTTTTCGGTACCCATAACCAAACTCTGACTTCAGCCCTAGATTATATGGCTCATAATCTTTCAATCAACTGCTCCTATGCCCCAAAGGGACTTATGAGTATGGATTTATTCCTTTCGGAAGTAAATTTGGTGCCAAAATGTTACCCTCATTGTTTTGGTTGTAACTTTCTCATATGAGTTCCATTTTGCAAACTGTTTAGCTCGTTGGATAGTTATATCCAAGTTCTTTTCTATGAGCTGAAAAAAAATAGTTTACGTTGGTACACTTCATTCTTGCAAGTTTCAACTAGCTAAAAACATCGTTTAGGACCTCAAACTTTCCCTCCAAGTTAACGACCTTCAAAAACCACAAATGTTCGCATAAAATTGATTGTTTTACTACTGTAACAACCCCTTGAATTTGAGTCATTGATATAAATAGTGTGGAATATGAGTCGTTGATCTACATTACATTGAAAATCAACAATTGAATTTCTCGTTTGGGTGCGCACAACGTTTTCCTAAAATAATCGACTTGATCGTCAGCCATCAACTCAATTCCCCAACGACCATTTTGCACATAACTCTAAATCAGTCGATACAACCATTGATTGATTCCACCATCAATCTTCAGTGATATCCATTGGAAAATATAACCCCTCACTAAGTCAATGGACACTCAACCATCATCCCATCAGCGATCGACAATCGACGATGACTGTCGAAACTACTTCCCCAAATCGGTCGATCTAACCATCAACCACTTCTACACTTATATGGAAATTTCTAATGTGGCATGCCATGTGAATGCTGACATGGCATGACACATCATTCTAAGGTGTCAACTTAGGTGATGTGGCATGACACGTGTATTCTTAAATGGCATGACACATCATCTTGAGGTGTCAACTTGGGTGACGTGACATGACACATGGATGCTGACGTGGATTGACACATGGATGATGACATCATAATATTATTTTCCTTCATCGGATATCGACCACTTCTCTTGAACAAATGAAAAATCTTGTTACAATTCTTTCATCCTTTATTAATCAGTCAATGATGATCAATTGTCCCTCTGGATGCATGAAACCTTTGTCGAATTTTGCTAATCCTCTACCTTCAACCATCAACGATTGGATATCCTCCCTAGTCATGTGAAACCTTCTCTAATTTTTGTCAATACTCGACCATTGGCCATTAGCAATTTTTGTTGGCAAAATTTCACACCTAAAAATTTTGGCCAAAATCTGTCAATCCCCGACCATCGACCATCGAAAATCAGAGCTTCTTTCTAGACGAACCTACTCTTCAGCCAACTTGCCAATTCAACCATCGACCATCAATGAGTTATGTCAGTAAAAATAAAACTCTCTGCAAATTTATCTTATTCGACCATCGACCATTGACGAATTCAGTTGGAGAACTTCAACACTTAGCAGTTTCTAATCAAATTCTAGGTGAATCTGGATCTTCGATTTCCTTCAACATTCAACTGTCGAAATTGAATATTGATGGTTGATTTGTTAAACTTTTCAAAATGGCCTAACCTAATGTATTTTTAAATACATCATGATGAATCTTTGTCATTGATCCTAAGATCAGAACCAATCTCGGTCATCGATCCACGAAACTGCCTATAACTCTACAACAACCATTAAAAATCAAAATTCAACCATTCCAAGATACATTCGGCTTTGCAAATTGCATGTTAACTTCATTAAATTTTATTTAAAATTTATGATTCATTCTAACATGAATCTTGACCAGGAATTTGGGGATTTGACTATGCTTTTCTCTCATTTTCCCCTAATTTCACCAAAAGAAAAATCTGTAGCGGTGAATTTTACCCAAATTTGCACCAGTTTTTGGCCCATATGGGTCCATTTTTGAACCAGTAGCTCTTATACTACTTGTAACATACCAAGCCACTAGGTGATCATCATTACATGCAGAATACACATTAAAATAAAGATTTTAATACTTAATTAAATTCTTGTAGCTTACCAGCCATAGATCACACACATATTTGACCATTTGACTGATACCATAGTCCTATATTCATCTAATAACATATTCTTAAACATGAATGCAATTGTTCAATAAAAAAACCAACAAAATACATTCATATAACCATTTAAATAGTGGAATTAACATAAGAAAATAATAGAAACACTTATTTGTTAATGATTAACCAACTGACTGCAAATGAAGGATGAACCTCTCAGCCATAGGCATTGTTATTCCTTTTATTTCAATAAAAATATACCCCTGATATGAGGCTATGAGTCCACAAGGAGATCCATCCCTATGGCTACTCGCTATCAATACACAATAGCCCCAAAACCCAGGTTCCAATCTATTTTCTCACAACCTACATAACACAAGGAATGGGATCCCCCTTCACTGCACACACTCCCTCAAGCCTTCCCACTTCCCTCTAGGTCTCCAATGCATCTAGTTTACTAGTATACCTCCCAGCTACTCCAGGAATGCTCACAACATCCCTCATGAAGCTCTTGAGTCTATTTCTCAATATAAAAACACTTCACATGCTTACTTCCCAATTTACGGGCACACAAGCCTCTTTCTCAACAAAAAACAAAAATCAATAATGTATCCCTTCAATCCCAACATGGTTGGTGCTCTTCTAAGTACTCATCACCTCCCTTTTTGTATAAAATATGCAACTAAAAACTGCTATCCATGCAAAAACGTGACTCCCCAGAAAACTTCCCCCTTTGTCCATACAAATTTTCCTCTCTTTGTTTGCTTGCTTGACTTTACTTACACTCTTCCCCAAGCTAGTTGTACCCATGCCCATTCTCTCAAATAAATATGGGATGTGACTCCTCACACCCACCCTCTTAAAAGAGTTTAATGATTGGATTTCGGAACACTCAATAAAAAATAGAATATTTACACAATAATAATAATAATTTAGGAATGTGGGTTGGATTAATACCCATGGGTAATTCCCCATTAGCCCCCCCTCTCTCTTGTGGAATCATAGCCTGCCCATAATTCCTCATGTGTTTCATATCAATGCCAATGATTACTATTTTTATTATTTATTTCAATGCACATAATATGTCATTCGTCCTTTGGCCAAATTAAACAAATACATGCTATTTTCCCCAACAAATCGGCTCACCAACGTAATTCACATTTATATCATTACGTTAAAATTCACAAGGATTAAAACTAGGGATGCTACAAGGATACTCCAATGATATATTTTCATGAATTTTCCAACATTAGTACTCCACAAACCCTAAAGATACAAGGATACATCAAAAATAAAAATTTAAAATCGTTGATTGATTCTAGTAGTACCCATAACTTCATCAATTCCAAATTAGCAAAATATCTCAATTGTTTTGGATTTCTAGCACCAAAGTTTCAAGTAATGATTGTATGGAGTTACTGTAATGTTTTCTAGAAAGTGAAATAATATTAAGCTCAATATGGGGTAGTAATTTTTGGATAGTTCCATGATTGACATCCAAATTGGTGGTGTTGATGTTGTATTAGGGGTCCCGTGGTTAGAATCATTGGTAATGATGAATCTTAATTTTTAAGATATTTTCATGAGATTTTCCTTAGATGGCAAGGAAATTGATCTTATAGGTATCGAACAATAACCTTATAAGGTGATAATCTCTAATAGCATGAAAAATTTACTTTAAAATGGATACCATGGTATAATTACACAATTGTTCTCACCAGATGTTCAAACATATATATCCTCTTCCTTAGTGGATCTTAAAATGGTTATCAAAAACCATTCCAAGATATTTGGAGAGACACCTAATGGCATTCCACCTACTCGAGATCATGATCATTCTATTCATTTGTAGCCTAGAAGTGTACCACCTAAAATTAGGCATTACATGTATCCCTATGCACAAAAGGGTGAGATTCAAAGTATGATCCAAGAAACGTTAGAGGATGGCATCTTTAAAATTGGACAAATTTCTTTCTCTTGACTAGTAGTGATGGTTACAAAGAAGGATTGTTCATGGAATATGTGTCCATGTTATAGCTCAAGCTCAACAAAATGAAACCAAAGATAAGTTTCCTATTCCTTCCATTGATTAATTATTAGATGAATTGCATGGAGAATTTTTTTTACTAATTTGGATATTTGTTTTGGATATAATCAAATCACAATGACGCAAGACGACATTCATGAAGCATCCTTTAGAATGCATGAAGGTAGTTATGAGATTTTAGTTAGGCCATTTGGACTTACTAATGCACCTTCAAAATTTCCAATATTGATGAATTTTATTTTCAAACCATTCCTTAGAAAATTTGTGTTATTATTCAATCCATATGGATTTCAGTGGCCTCCCACCTATTCCAACTGTCTCATTTTGGTAGTTCTTTTATAATCTTTGGGTCCCCGACTTCTGGGTTCGTTTTGAGGCCTTAAAAAACGTTTTTAGGGATCTCCACAGTCAAATTAAAGATTGAGTCAAGTCTAATGGAAACATGTGTATTCCTCAGATACACCTTTCCAACATGCTATCATGCACCTAAAATGGAGATCGTAAGCAAAAGTTACAACCCTAATAAGTTGATGTACTAACTTACCCCAACGAGGCCCACATGAATTTTGGCACTTCATCTCCTAGGGTTAGGTTTTTGGATGTCTAAGGTTTTGGCATTCCTGTTTATTGTAAAAAGGATTGGAGAACCTCATTGTAACCATATTCTTTCGAAGGAGTGAAGTCGTCACATCTCTTCTCAGTGATAAGCCGCCACCATTCTAGCAATCTTGTTTTCCACTGCATTTTATAGTTTCATCATATTTTCTTATTGAATAGAAACTAGTTTTACTGTATATTTGATATTGTATCTTTGTTATCCTTGTGATTATGTGTTATGAATAATAATAATATAGATTCATTTTGTTCTTCTCGTAAAATCCATATTAGTCGTATCATAGTGGTTTGCTCCTTATCGTTCTTAATGCATGTCTCCAAAGAGGTCATGGTACAAATAATTGGATATCGATCTTGTTCCTCTTGAGGACAAAATCTCTTGCATGCCCAAGAGATATATCATGGTGGGAGAAAATAAGAATGAAGGGACATGAGATCCTTTCAAAATGTTGCTAGAGGAATCCCTCATGCAACAGAGGAATGAAATGATGGACAGTTTTTCGCAAATCCTTTGGCGACTACCAACAGGAAACATATCTTCCTCAAGCGGAGGCACCACTCCCTTCAAGGTAAAAATAAACTTTTATATTCCCATATTTGAAGATCATATAGACGTAGATGTTGTATACAAATGGTTGAATCTGTTAGAAGGGTATTTTTTGTCCATAACTTTTTGAATAGAGAAAAGATTTTGTTTGTGCTCCTCAAAGCCATTCCCCATGTCAAAGATTGGTGGGACACTTTTTGTGAGAAAAAGGAAATAGAAGAACCCTCATTATTTACAATCGAGGGAACCTAGGAGTCCTTACCCCATCAGAAGTTATGATGACTTATATACAAAATAGACCACACTACGATAGGAAAGAGACAAAGCAGTGCCAGAGTTCACAAATATCTTCCATACCTTGCGCACCAAGTTGGGTATCAAATATTATGAGAGAAATTTGGTGCTCAAGTATCATGGTGGTTTGTATAGATATATCTAGGTTTAAAGGGATCTTTTGGACATCCCTTGATTAGTCATAGCCTATAGATATGTTGTCAAAATCAAGCAAAATATTAAACAAAAGACACGACAATTTGGGCATGGGAACCCCTCATGTAAGAAGCAAGTAAAGGGAAGCCCCAACCCGAAGAACAAAGGACGGATAAAATATTGATAGCCTCAGGAGAACAAATCTAGGTCGAAAGAAAAGAAGGACACTAGAAAGAAAAGGAAAGATAGCGAGAAGTGGTGCGACTTCCATAAGAGCCCCTAGAATAAGATCGTTGAGTGCTTCTCAAAGAAATCATTGGTGGCTGAGGTGAAAGCATCTAAATCAGATGCGGGTTCCGAATATGAGTCAAAACCATAAAGGGGGTGAGAGATCATTGACATGGAACCGAGTGCCATTGTTTCTACCACCAGGGTCATGCCTAGTGAACCAGACAATCCAGAAGAAGGAGAGAACCTCTTTCATTCAAAGATGTGGGTAAAAAGAACCCTGTTGCACTTTATCATTGATAGCGGTATCCAGAAGAACCTCATATCATAATAGGTCGTCAAGAAGCTATCCCTACCATCAATGTTGGACCCATAACCCTACACCATTGGATGGATCCTCCAAGTAATTGATCTCTGCGTCAGCCAATAGTGCCTCATATCGTACGAAATCAAGCCCTCAAAGATGACATATTCTGTGACGTTTCTCCTCTCTAAGTTTGTAATGATATTTCAGTCCAATGTTATTTATGGAAACATCATGTTGTATATGACTCTAGGCCTCATAGTGTTATTACTACTTTGAACAAGAAATTGTATAGGATACCTGATGAAGTCCCTCCTAGTGTTATTTCCTTTATCTTTACTAAGAAATGCAGGAAAGTCATCTCTCACATCGGGAATTTTGTCTTCTCTGTGATTCTCTCTTAGAGCGAGTGAAATATTGCAACCACATCCAGGTCCTTCTTAGACAACCTCTCCACATAGCAGAAGTAAGTGGACAGGTTGTGGAAGGATACAAAGATATATTCTCCTCACCTAACGGGGTACCTATGCACTATTAGATCAAGCATCCCATCAATCTAACCCCCGATGCATCACTTCCCAATGATCCAGTCCACTGTCGCTCTCTATTAGATAATGAGGATATCAACTGACAAATCCAATAACCAATTCACAAGGAGCACATTCATCCTAGTTCATCTCCTTGTGGGAGCCCAATTGTGCTGGTGCATAAGAAAGATGAGACATGGAAACTTTGCATTGATTATCGGGCCCTAAATAAAATCACAGTCAGGAACCAGTACCCAATTACCAGAATCGACAATTTCCTTGATCATCTCAAAGGGGACAAATACTTCAGTAATACTGATATGAAGTCTGGCTACCACTAGGTCCCCATAGAACATAAATATCTATGGAATACAACCTTCAAGTCAAAATAAGGTCTTTTTGAATGGTTGATCATTCCCTTTGATTTGAAAAATGCTCCAACAAATTTCATGAGGATGATGGATGATATCCTGCGACCTTTCACCAACACTTTTGTAGTGGTGTATCTGGATGACATCCTCATCTACAATCAGACTTGGGTGGAACACTTGCATCATATCCAACATGTTCTGCATACCCTGCGGCAGCACAAGCTATATTCCAATTTGGAAAAATGCTCCTTTGGCATGGAAAAGGTCTAGTACCTAGGTTACATCATGGATCAACATGGTGTGCATGTGGATCTAGCCAAGATCCAGGTCATCAGTGACTGGCCAGCCCCAACCACACTCAGTGAACTTTGGAGCTTCTTAGGCCTTGCCAATTTCTATCACAGGTTCATGTTGGGATTCTCCCATATTGCATGGGCCCTCAGCCAAGTAACTATAGGTGGTGGTAAGGAAAAATTTGTGTGGGGCATGTCCCAACAACAACATTCGATGATTTAAAGTAACGCTTGTTCTTAGCCACAGTACTTTCATTATTAGACTTGCAACAACCTTTTGAGATCGAGACAGATGCTTTAGACTATGTTTTGGGTGGATTTCTGACTCAGCACGGCCACCCTGTGGCCTATTATAGTAAGAAAATATTATATGTTGTCCATAAGTACCCTACTTACGAAAAAGAAATGTACTCCATTGTGAAATCCTACCGCTAGTGGAGACATTACATTCTTGGGAAGGAGATAGTCATCCATGAAGATCATAAGCCACTGTAGTTCATGTAGACATAAGGAAAATTGTAGAATAACCACCATCATAAGTGGTCCACATACTTGTAGCACTTCCAACTCAACATCAAGTAGAAAATAGATAGTACCAATGGATTCCCTAATTGCTGCAACTGACCTCCAATCACGACACTCGCCATTGTGCTAGACTCTTATGACCATGAGACCTTTGAATGGCCCCACCTCTATGAGACATACCTTGACTTATCCACCAGATACCAAATATTGGGCATAAACTCAGTTGTCGCTAATTTCCATCTTTAGGAAGGGTTATTTTGCCATCTGGGCCATTTATGTGTTCCATAAATCAAGCGAGCAAAGATGATTTAGGAATCCCACTACAGTTGGGTGGCATGATACTTCAGCATTGAAAATACAGTGGCGGTGATGCATAAACATTTCTACTGGCCGAAACTTTGACAGGATGTCAGCAAGTATATTGGGTCCTACACTGCCTATGTTATTGCCAAATCGACCACTAAGAAATAGGGCCTGTACACCCCCCTTCCTACTCCTAAAATGCCATGGGAATCCATCTAAATGGAGTACATGTCGGGCATTCCCTCCACCAATAGGGGAAATCACTATGTTTTTTTGGTTTTTGATCGATTTTCCAAGATGGCGGTCCTTGCCGCCTGCAAGAAGAGCATCACAGCAGAGGCCACTGCCAATATCTTGTTTGAATGAGTATGGGTACATTTTGGAATCCCACAAACCATTGTCTCAGATCAAGATAGTTGGTTCCTCATCACATTTTGTTTGAGCCTCTGGTCGCTATTATACACCGAGCTCACCAAATCCACTTCCTTCCACCCCCAAACAGATAGTCAAACTGAGGTCATCAATCAGATGATCATACATATCCTACGCATGTACAATTCCAAGAACCCCGACACATGGGATGAGAGTCTTCCTTATGTTCAACATAGTTACAATCGAGCCCTACATAGCTCAACCAACCACAACCTCTTTCAGGTCGAGTTGGGATTCAAACCATTTGGTTGCATGGATGTTGCACCACCTCTTGTGGCCACCCCAAATGACTCATCACCTAATCCAACTAAAGATGACAAAGCCTCTCGGTTCATTGATCAAATATAGAACATTTTCCAAAAGGTTAAGGATATTTTACAAGTGTCCAATGCCAAGTACAAGAAGTGCCATGATCAACACCAGGTGCCACATAAGTTTCAGGTGGGAGACAAAGTGTGGTTGTACTTGCAGAAAGAATGCCTTACAAGGCCCCATCCATTATGGACCTTACATCATCACCAAGGTTGTGGGTGACAATGCTTTTGAGCTCAACATTCCCACTTTCCTTGTCCTGCACCCAATGTTCAACGTGGATCTTCTTTGGCCATATTTCCCACCATTATTGGACACCTTAGATATAGAAAAATAGTTGACACCAACAGAGATAAGCCCTGAAGACATGAAACAAGAATCCAATTATCATATTGTGGATACACAGGTCAAGGGAAATCGCTAGCAAAGGATCCAACTTTATCAAGTTTTCAAAGCAGGGCAACTACTACACCAAGACAAGTGGCTCACCTGGGGCCAAATTCAACAAAAAATTCCTCATTTCATGGGGAAACTCATCCCAATGGAGACCATTTCTTCCTAATGGGAGAGTATTTATCCATATTTATGTCTATGGCCTCCCACCTATTCCAAGTAGCTCATTTTGGCAATTTTCCAGTTTGGCATTTCTTTTTTAGTTTTCAGGTCCCCGACTTCTGGGGTCGTTTTGAGGTTCTAAACAACATTTTTAGGGCTCGCCAAAATTATATTGTATATGGATTTAGATTCTGACGACAATAAGTGTAGTCCTTGGATAAAGCGTTCCAACGGTCTATCGTGCACCTAAAACGAATATCGTATGCAAAAGTTATGACCCCAGGATGTTGATGTACTAATTTACCCCAATGGTGCCCACATGAATTTTGGTGCTTCACCTCCTAGGGTTAGGATTTTGGATGTCTAGGGTTTTGGAATTCCTGTTTATTGTAAAAATGCTTGGAGATCCTCATTGTAACCATATTATTGCAAATTAGCACAACTGTCACATCTACTCTCAGAGATAAGCCACTACCATTCTAGCAAGCTTGTTTTGCGCTGCATTTTATAGTTTCAACATATTTTTTTATTGAATAGAAACCAGTTTTATTGTATCTCTGTTATTGTATGTATGTTATCCTTGTGATTCTATGTTAATAATAATAATAATATGGATTCATTCCATTCTACTCATAAAATACGGATCAATATTCTTTTATGACATACTAATATACAACAAATCATGGGAAGAGCATGTACAACGTTTTTACAAAGTATTACAACTTTTGGAAGAGAAACAACTTTATGAAAATCCCTCCAAGTCTTCCTTTGGGGTTCAAGAAGTGGAATATTGGGGTCATATTGTATCTCATGAAGGTGTAAAAGTTGACCCTAACAAAATTAAATCTATGAGGGAATGGACAATTCCCAAAACCTTGAAGAAACTTAAGGGATTCTTAGGATTGACAAGCTATTACTTCAAGTTTTTCATGAACTATGTTCAAATAGTGGAACCTATAACAACATTATTAATGAAGGAATAATTTTATTCGACTCAAGAAGAAACAAAATATTTTGAAAAACTTAAGGAGGCTACATGTACAACTCCTATCCTAGCCACATCTAACTTAAAATTTTTTTTTATTGTGGAGTGTGGTGCCTCGGGCCATGGAATTGGTGTAGTTTTAATGTAAGAAGGAAGTCCCCTTTCCTTTGAAGGAAGCCAACATAAAGGAAAAAAATTACTCAAACTCATTTATTAAAAATAAATGTTGGGCATACTACATGGAATTAAGAAATGGGTCCCTTACCTAATAGGACGACACTTCAAAGTAAAAATAGATCATGATAGTTTGAAGTACTTCTTGGAGAAACGATTATATTCAAAAGAGACACAAAAATGGGTTACAAATATGCCATGTTATGAGTTTCAAATTATATAAAATAAATGAAAACATAATATTGTGGTAGATGCATTGTCAAGGAAAGAAAAAGAAATAGAGGGTTCACTATGTGTTGTTTCTATTCTGCAATCTAATTGGGTGGTAGAAGAAAGGATAGAATGGAAACAAGATAAAGAGGTATGCAATATCATTCAAAAAATACAATATGACCCAAATACATTATATAAATGTGTATGGAAGAATGATTTTCTATGGTATCATGATCGTATGTATTTATGTAAGAATTCCCAATTCAAATAGAAGGCCCTTCTAGAATTGCACACTTCTCCTAGAGGAGGACATTTTGGGTTATTAAAAATTTATGATAGAATCAAGAAATATTTTGTATCGAAAGGTGTGAAAGCTAATTTTCAATTTTTTTTGTTTGAGTGTGTGGTCGACCGACATAAGAAGAGAGACACAATCAATACTCCAAGTCTCCTACCACCATTATCTATACCAAGTCAATGTTTCAAATACATTTAAATATATTTTATTATAGGTTTACCCAAATCTGAAGGAAAGACATTCATCATGACAGTAGTGGATAGAATGATAAATTATGCCCATTTTTGTCTCTTTTTCATCCTTTTAAAGAAAGTAAAGAATACAAAACATCCATGGAAATAGTTCAAAATCTAGATGGAGTCCCCAAGATTATTGTAAGTGACACAGATCCAATTTTCACTTAATTTTTTTTGGATTAAATTATTTTCTTGTTTGGGTCCTTAATTGGATCATAGCTCATCTTACCATCCTCAATTGTATGGGAAAAATGAGATTGTGAATACATTTCTAAAAGCATATCTGCATTTCTTTACATGTGATAAACAAACGCAATGGGTGAAGTGGATTCCCTTGGAAGAATGGTGGCACAACACATGTTGGAAGATTGGTTGTTGTCATTGATGTCAACCCTAGTCATTGGTTTTGGACCGCAATATTGATGAAGGTATTTGGACATGAAGGAAAATGAACATGAAGATACAACACCCATGGATGGATAATATACATCATGTTGTTTCTTGTGGTGTGTGGAATGTCACGTGGATCCTCATGGCTGAGGAGAAATGAATTTTTGAAGATGACAAAGTGAATTGAAGAAGGAAGTACATGTAGGCCCTGAAGATAATTAAAGAAAAGAATTACAAAATAAGAAAGTGTCAGGTCGACCCTAATGTTAAAAGGAAGTGACATAAATGGTATAAATAAATATCATTATACATTCATTTGATACACAAGTTGAATTTCAAAGGAAATCAGAAGTAAAGAAGACCAGATTTCAAGGGAGGATGAAGTCTTTTGGTGATGTGTTCTAAGGTATGTTATTTACAGGTCATATTATCATTTTCGCTATGACATTTTTTTCTAGAATGATTGATATGGTGAAATTGTTATGGCATTGAGAAGATATATCAAGGTATCTATGGTAAAATTTTCAACTCTTGATTCACTATAATTATGGAGATACACTCTATGGAAGATAGGGTTTTTGACCAGTCCTGAAGCTAGTCAATAAATAGGTGTTCCGGGTAAAACAATCATAACTTCTTCATACAGAATCCAAATGAAGTGAGAAAAATTTAATTGGAAATAGTACGGACTGTAGTTTCATGTGTGTGATTTTCAGATTCTGATGTTAAATATTGAGCATGGGGCATTCTATACAAGCTCACTCTCCTGAATAAACCATAATTGAATAAAGTCTACCATTCTTTCTATAACTTATTTTTGGGGAGGATTAAAGGAGTGAAACTTGGAGAATTTTCAAAGAATACATTGAGTAATATTATCTATAGGATCAAAGTATTCCATGAATTGAAGAATTGCAGAAATTGAAGAAGTCTCAGGAAGCATTATCAGGTTCTATGTGATGGTTGGTTGATGGTGATGATTTAATGTAAAGTTTTATTATCTCTCATATATTCTTGGGTGGAAGGAAGGGGAAAGAATGGAGAGTTCAACCCTCTCTTGATATCGTAGTATTGTATCTTCCTCTTTGTAGCATCCCCGACCATCCATGCCAGACCACGCTACGCTAGAGAAGTATTATTTTTCTCTCTCTATGGAACATACGATAACATACCCAGTATGCAACTAAGCTATGCCACATAATTTTTTCAAACTGCATGCAATTAAAACATACACACACATAACTCTTGGGGAATCATTATATATAAAACGTAAACATAAAAATACATATGTAAATACATAGATTCACACCGAAATAATAGTAAACATATGCATGCATCATATATAGGAAATACCCATAAATATACAGATAGTCATTACCACACATAAGATAAACCCATGAAAATACACATGTAAATAACAATGCAGCATCTAGTTTATCACACAATTGGAACTTATATTGGTAACAATGTCACCAACTACGTGCAGACCTTCCATGAACCTCCCAGCCTTAGACCACACTTTTCATCACTCTCAACAGTGAGTCACCCCTGAGATGGGACTAAAATCCACCCGGGTAAAGGGATTCTTATCCAGGCTAAAGGCTCATGGACCACAGGAAAGACACCGTCTCAAGTGCCAACTCAAACTAAAAACCCATTGTCCCTCATTCCCCACATGCTTGTCCCACCCAAGAAGTGTGCCCCTTCTTTTCCCAATATTCCTTCAGCTTCCCCACTTCCTGTATGGGCTTCAGCAACAAGCCATAGAGGAAGTCTCAGAGCACTGTAGTTGTAGTTTATCACCTTCAAGAAATCAATTCCCCATCAATTCTCTCACCCAGCGAATTGCTCACGGGCTTGAAAACCCATCTCTTCAATATTCCATGGGCCTAACAACCCACTTCTTCAATCCATATCCAAAGCTAACCAGCTACACGAACACAAAATGGCTATGGATACAGGTTCATGTACAATCATGAAGATACACAAGATAGCTCAATGGTTGTATGCATGTTCATGGATGATTGATTGGATGACTGAATGATGGAAGGAATGATGGGAAAGAATGATGGAAAATATCTAAGTCCAAAAAATATGTATGCATGTCCCCAACTTGACACTTGTTATGTTGGGAGCTTCTTTGGCCCACTTGTACCCAACTTTAGCACTTAGGATAAATAATTATCCATACTTTATGATTTAAGAAATATTAATGTAATATTCCTTTTTAGCTTAAGCTCCCTAGCTCAACTCTTTTCCTTAACTCTTAGGCCCCTCCCTTTCTCTAAACAGTGGAATTTAGTCCCCCATATCCTTTATTATGGTCGGTCTGTGCACAACGATGTATTTTATATTAATTATGAGACATATACAGAAATAAGAGCATTGGCCTTTAACATCTAGGCTCTCCGGCCTAATCCAAACATAAGAATCCTAGATTATAATAACTGGCTCACCATCCTATAAAAAATAGCATATACACAAAGGCTCATTGGTCTCACAATTGCGCGCACTTAAGATGTTGCGCGTGGTATCCTGGATTGTGCACACTTCATCATTTCACTGTGCAGTACATGCGCACACTATGCCATGAAATGTGAATACAAAAATGATATCAAAAAGATCACCAGCTTAAGTACATTTTCATTTACATTACATTTTGGTTCGGCCTTAGGGATATTACACTCTTTGAGGTTTATCACTCCCTTTACATTTGGAAGTTTTAGCTACTTTTGGAAGTCATTACTTCCCTTGAATAATAACTAGTGATTATTTCTCATATATTGTGCATGGTGTATTGTGGTGTATTGGTGTAACTCTTATACTATTGTTCATTTCTCATTGGATGTAATTGAATGGTTTAAGTATAAGTTAAAAAGGTTTTTAATTTGTACTTGATACTAATTCACCCCCCTCTCAGTATCAACAATTGGTATCAGAGCGAGTTACCTTTAATACAGTTTAACCACTGGAAGGAAGATCCGAAGAAGAAATGGAAGACAAAATTCCAAATGGGATTCCACCATTTCATGGAAGCAATTTTGAATACTGGAGTAACAGAATGAAAACTTACTTGAAATATCTTGGGGCAGATATTTGGTTCTCAGTTGCTTTAGGATACAATGCTTTGAAGAAACCAAAGACTGCAACTTAGAAGGAAGTAAAAAGGAACACCAAATTGGCAATAGATACCATCCTAGATGGATTGACAAATTCAATGAAATCAAAGGTGGGATCATGTGCATCATAAAATAATATTTGGGACAAGCTACAAGACCTTTATGCAAGGGAATAAGCAGAAGAAGAAGAAGAAGTTGAAGCAAATTACAATAGCTCGGATTTCAAAGAAGAAAATAGAGGTCAGTTCTTTTTCTTTAATTTTGAAGGAGTAGGACATGTTGAATTTGAATTTCCTCATCCAAGGATTCAAAAAGATGATACTGAAGAAGAATAAAATCATGAAGAAAAAAATATTCAACAAAAAGATAAGAATCTTAAAAAATTGAAGCATGTTGAGATTGAAAATAGCAAGCTCAAAGAAACACATAGAAAACTAAGAAGTGAATTGGGTAGTTGTGAAAAGACAATTGTAAGCTTGAAGAAACAATTAGAAGACTTTGAGAAACTAAGAGAAGAAAACATTTCCTTGAAAAATCTACTTGAAGAAGAAAGAAGAATAGGAGAAGTAAGGAATGTCCAAATGATGAAGAAAGAAGAAGATTGTGAGAAACTTGAATAAGAAGTTGTCTCATTAAGGAAGAGCTTAATAAACTCTCAAGTGCCAAAAGACTTAACACATATTGGATGCATGGATGAAACTTCATACAAAGAATATGCAAATACCAACAAGAAGTTTGAAGAAAGAGCTACACAGATAGTTGATGAGAAGTGGACCAAGATACCAGAAAGAAGGAATGATTACAAAAGAGATGAATATCCAAGAAAACCTCCTACCTTCAGGAATCAAAGAAGATTCAATCAGTATGAAGGAAACTACATAATATTAGATCATGAACCCAGATGGATTGCATCACAAAGAAGGCCACTTACTCCAAGGTATCAAAATTTCTTTTTTGGTCATTGTTATACTTGCAAAAATTTTGGACATAAGGCAATTAATTGCAGAATCAATGAAAGGAACAAATACAAAAGAAACATGAATG
This sequence comes from Picea engelmannii, assembly GCA_009831015.1. NCBI lineage: Eukaryota > Viridiplantae > Streptophyta > Pinopsida > Pinales > Pinaceae > Picea > Picea engelmannii. Next base: position 219,580 of record ML784599.1, read on the forward strand.
GTGTAAATAGAAGATATGGAAATAATCGTGGATTTTCAAACAGAAATTATAATTCATTTTCCCCATTGATGGACAAAAATATTGTATGCTACAAATGTAATTATCTTGGTCACAAAGCATGATATTGTAGATATATGAATGAACATGTCCCTATGCCAACTACAATATGGAGAAGGAAAGAGATTCAAAATAATGAATATTGTTGAATAGCATTAACCACTGAAGAATGTAAAGAAGAATATGAATGGTACATAGACAATGGATGTTCGTCACACATGACCGGGGATCAAGACAAATTCATCAGCTTGAAGAGAAAGGGTGACAATGTTTCATTTGGAGATGACTCATCTGCCAAAATAATTAGAGAAGGTGTAGTAGAGCTTGGAAGAAAAAATGTAAAAGAAAAGAATGTCCTATTGGTTGAAGACTTGAAGCATAATCTACTCAGTGTTAGTAAAATGTGTGATCAAGGATACACTCTTACGTTTGACTCCCAAAAATGTAAAATCAGAGAAAATAACTCAGAAAGATTGGTTGCAACTGCAAGAAGAAGACTGAACAACATATACATCCTAGACATGAAGAAGAGAGAGAAGACAGAAGCCACACAAAAGTATTCCAAGGAAGAAAAAGTACCAAAGACCAAAAATAAGGATGAAGTATTATTGAGTGCCACATGCTCAGGGGGAGCAACCCCAAAGAAGAAGGTCACCTTATGTCATTGAACTCAGGGGGAGAATCCCTACCCTTTGCCATTGATATCAAAGGGGGAGATAAATTTGGATCATGATGATAGGGGGATCATGAGTGTTTCCATCAATGACAAAGGTATATATTGTTGGAAGATTGGTTGTTGTCATTGATGTCAACCTTAGTCAATGGTTTTGGACCACAAGATTGATGAAGGTATTTGGAAATGAAGGAAAATGCACATGCATATACAACACCCATGGATGGATAGTATACATCATGTTGTTTCCGGCGGTATGTGTCACGTCACGTGGATCCTCATGGTTGAGGAGAAATGAATTTTTGAAGATGACAAAGTGAATTGAAGAAGGAAGTACATGTAGGCCTTGAAGATAATTAAAGAAAAGAATTACAAAATAAGAAAGTGTCAGGTCAGCCTTAATGTTAAAAGGAAGTGACATAAATGGTATAAATAAATATCATTATACATTCATTTGATACAAAATTTGAATTTCAGAGGAAATCATAAGTAAAGAAGGTCGGATTTCAAGGGAGGATGAAGTCTTTTGGTGATGTGTTCTAAGGTATGTTATTTACAGGTCATATTACCATTTTTGCAATAACGTTTTTTATAGAATGGTTCAGATGGTGAAATTGCTATAGTATTGAGAATACATATCAAGTTACATGTGGTAAAAATTTCATCTCTTGATTCACTATAATTATGGAGATACACTCTGTGGAAGATAGGGTTTTTTACCAGTCCTGAAGCTAGTCAATAAACAGGTGTTCTGGGTAAAACAATCATAACTTATTCATAGAGAATCCAAATGAAGTGGGAAAAATTTCATTTAAAATAGTACAAACAGTAGTTTCGTGTGTATTAGTTTCAGAATCTAATGTTAAATATTAAGAGAGGGGCATTCTGTACAAGTTCTCTCTCCTGAATAAACTAGAATTGAATAAAGTCTACCATTCTTTCTATAACTTGTTTTTGGGGAGGACTCAAGGAGTGAAACTTGGAGAAGTTTCAGAGAATACATTGAGTAATATTATATACAGGATCAAAGTATTCCATGAATTGAAGAATTGTGGAAATTGAAGAAGTCTTAGGAAGCATTATCAGGTTCTATGTGATGGTTGGTTGATGGTGATGATTTAATGTAAAGATTTATTATCTCTCATGTATTATAGGGTGGAAGGAAGGGGCAAGGATGGATATTTAAACCCTCTCTTGATATTGGAGGATTTTATCTTCCTCTTGGAGGTTTATCCCTCCCTTTACATTTGGAAGTTGTAGCTACCTTTGGAAGTCGTTACTTCCCTTGAACAATAACTATTGATTATTTCGCATATATTGTGCATGGTGTATTGTAGTGTATTGGTGTAACTCTTATACTATTGTTCATTTCTCATTGGATATAATTGAATGGTTTAAGTATAAATTGAAAAGGTTTTTAAATTGTACTTTATACTGATTGACCCCCCTCTGAGTATCAACAACACATCCTTCCATAATTCATCAGAAATGTCCCATTTCTAGCACTTTATGGATATCATCCTCCATCCATCACATCTCCCTTCAAAGGGACTACAAAGGTTCAATAAATGGAGGAACACATAGGGAACCAACAAGATATTCTCAAACCATTTAAGAATAACTTGGTTATGGCACAAAATAGGATGAAACAACAAGAAGATCAACAAATTTCCCTTAAGAAAAAAAATAAGGACAAGAAATTGGCACCCAAATATTATGGCCCCTATAAGGTGTTGCAAATTATTGGAAGTATGACTTACAAATTGGAGTTTCATCCATGTCCATGTGTACATATATTCTTCCATGTTTCTTTCTTAAATGAATTAATTGGTGATAATATCCCAGTCAAAAATATTTTACCAAATATTAATGAAGAAGGGAAAATCATACTAGAACCAAAAATAATCCTTGAAATAAGGATTAAGAAGCTACAAAATTGACCAATTACTGAGTACCTCATCAAATGAAAGAATCTACTAGTGGAAGATGAGTTCTTCATGTAGACACATCTGTAGTTAATCAAGTGTTGATGACTACACTTGTTTGAATGGGAGGGGTAGGACAATCCCTATACAAAGCCCCATGTTAATTATAAAACCCCTTATTAATCCCTATATATTAAATTATTATATTTCTAGTGTTATGCTTGTATGTAGGCTAGAAACCTTCATTGTAATCTTTCATTATAATTGTACCATTTGTCTCCTATATATATACCCAGGATACCTAGTCTTAGGATCATCTTATATCATCAAATGTTGTCTTGTGAATTAGATATATTGTAAAAGGAGGTTTACCCCTTGAAGTGGGTTGTATTCGTTTACTTTTTATCATTTTTAAAGCATTGGATCATAACACTTCTACATGGATATCGTCCAAAGACAAAATAAACCCCCTCATGAGGCATGATTTATATTTTTATACATTAATATTCTAAGTAATAACATTAAAAAATGTCCAAAAATAGATCTCAACTGGTTACAATAGTTTTATAAATTAATAAATGGCTCCAAGATTCTTTCTAACTCCCATCAAATTTGAAGTGCCATTGAATGTCAAATTCATAACAAGTCATGTGGGTTATAATTTCTTACAAAAAATGCATTCAATATGGTTGTTTAACCATGGATATTGGAAAACCCATTTTCCTCTTGAGTTGTAGCTATGAAAATGGATTTAGAACTCATAATACATGGAAAAACAAAATTGCACATGTGTTTTTTTTATAAATCTACCTTCCAATAATTAAAACAATAAATTTCATCCTTGAGTCTCTTCTCCACATGAATTAAACACTAGACTCATAGTATAGTAATGAATGAAGATTGGAAGAATTAATTTATGTATCAACCAACATATGGATGAACTGGAGTGTTGAGTGTTGAATTTAATCCATGTGATGTATATATCCCTTGGAAACTTCAATGTGCCACAAAACCCCTTGTGAAATTTCTATGCTTGGAATTGGAACCTTGTCAAATGGATATGAAAATAATGTATTATTTGTTGTTCATAGAGCTAATGATTGTCTTTAAAACTCATTATGTCCAAGATATACACACATGGACCTGTGGAAAAAAAATAGGCATCACCAAATGTCCTTCAAAAACTCTTAATTCAATACACCATTAATCCCTACTTATCAACATTAAGGAAAAATAAAGCATATCCCTATATCATCTTATAAAATACCACCAAAAGTATCCATTGTAATTAATTAATCAAAAATTTGTTCAATGGTCACAACATGGGTTAGTTTAGTAATCATAGAGCTAAAATAATGGGAGAAAATTATAGTTAGAGAGTGGTAAATGGTTATATGTGATGAACAATATGAGACAATTCAGAGGCCCATCAAATTTCTTCAACAATTTATCGTAACTCTGACTACAGTCATTACATGAAACTCTGGTGCTGGGAATACAAAGCAATTGAGAAGTTTTTCTAATTTTCTATTAATTAAGTTATTCATACTACCAAAATCAATCAACATTGTTTCCATTTTGTTTTTTATATATGAATCTATCTTGAGGATTTATGGAGTACTGATGTTGGTCAATTCATGGCAAGATATGGTTGGAGAAGTCTCTTCTAGTTCCATATATGTGATGGTTCCAATTGTATATCTTCTTATGCTTCACAATCTATGTAGAATAATTTCTTCTCACCACATTTATTCCCCTTAATGTACTTGTTATCACAATTGGAACATAGTCCCTTGGCTCTTATTTCATTCATTTTCTAAGGTGACAACCTTGTAGATTAATTGTGTTCAGGAGAGGGAACATGGTGTTATATATAGTTGTTAGTGCCCACTCCTCTAGTACCAATATATTTTTACTTTCAAATTTCCTGGTGACACCAAAAGAGTTCTCTAGGGATTTATATTTGAAGAGACACACCTCATGTTGAATTCTCTCCTTTAAAGTGACCAAAAATAGATATAACAAATTATCCTTTGTAATGTTCTTTACCCTGAGACTTAGTTTTTAGAATTGTTGAATGTTCTTGTTATGACCCAAAGGGAAAATATAGAGGGTTAAATGTATATTATATGACCCCAAAGGGGGCATATATAGGGTTAAATGTATATGAAATGATCCCAAGAAAGGGAATATATGGGTATAAATGTACATGTAATGTGTAAATATATATGTAATAGGGTCAACCTAATAGTAAATGGGACTCATGTGTAGGCGTGAATAGGTATATATAGATATGATGTATTCATTATTGAGGACAAAGAAATTGTGATGTTTGAATGTAAATCAGTATTTGGAGGTTCTCCTATTCTTTTAGGAGTTATAGGGAAAATATCTTTTAAGGAGGGTACTATGTTACAGACCAAGAGGGGAATATATAGGGTTAAATGTATATTATATTACCNTATATATATATATATGTCTGTATGTATGTATGTATGTATGTATGTATGTATGTATGTATGTAGGCTCAACCTAATAGTAAAGGGGCCTCATGTGTAGGTGTGAAAAAGGTATATATAGAGATCATGTATTCAATATTGAGGACATGGGAATTGTGATGTATGAATGTAATTGGGTATTTGGATAAGGTTCTCCTATTATTTAAGTAGTTATTGTATAAATTATCTATCTTGGAGTTGTGCTCCACACTCACATTTTGTACATGGTGTGTACTTTTGTTCTATTATGATATTTTAAGCATTTGGTACATAAAAATGCTTTATAATTGGACCTCTTTGATGAAGATTTATAAATTGACTAACGAATGTATTTATAATAATATCCCCACAATGTGATATCATTTCATCCATAAAAATCAAGCAAGATACAATAGAATCCTTTTTTCTTGCATAACTCCATTGGTAGCAAGGAAATAGATCAAGTTCTAAATACAGGGATGTAATAGTTACCTTTTGTAAAGTTGGAACTTGGTGTAGATCAAACATTTTATCCATCTAGAATATTTCTATTATAGGATACTTACCATCAAACTTCCTCATATCGATCTTTGAAATTAAGTAGCTCTCTGGTGCCAAGTGTAAACTAGGATGATGCAGATATGGACATGATGAATAATCATTATTTTTAGACTCAATATGTATTTCCTCCACATTGATATCATATTGAGGGAATATTTCATCTAGGGTATGTAACAATATGGTTGACATATAATTTTTCAATTCTTCCATATTTTTATCCATATTGTTTTCCATTTGTTTCCTAATTACTTTTGTCTTCTTTTCCATATATTTCATCTTCATTCCATGTGTTCCCTATTATTATTCATGTTATTTTTCATATTTAATTCCATTTATATTTGTACATGTATTAAGTTATAAATTTTCACTGACCTGACATTCAATTCATTAATTTGATTCTCCAAATTGGATAGTTGGTTATGTATCTCTTCATTTTGTCCATGATCCCTGGTTGAAATTTATGTAGGTTTGAATGGATAAGTAATTTTTTATCACCCTTTTCCATGTGGGAAATAGTAAAACTCCTTGTTTTCTCTTTACCACAAATTTTTAATCATCAAAACTAGATCTTCCAATCAAAATTTAATCCAATTGTAAGTTGTGTACCATTAAAACCCTAATTTTGTGACTGGCTTGCTAGTCAACCTTTTTCCTAATGCATGTATGAAATTTTTTCCCTTCTAAATCTAAAATTTCTTCCTATATTACTCTGATATATATTCTATGTAATTTCATAGGTCTCACCAAAGTGTTATGTGTCAAGTGAAAGCTATGGTAACCTTCACAAAAATTATTGATTCTCATCCATTCCCAGATACTAAACTTGTGTGGAATGCCATGTGTTGAATATTTCATATATGATTCTAAAATTTTCACCTAAACTAATATGGTTTGTATTGTTTCTAAAGTAACTAGTGGCACTCAAATTGAACCTTCCAAGATTAATACATGATAGTTCTACCAACAACACGTGTTTGAGATTAGTTTTAGGAATAGTCAAAAGTCATGAATTTCCACAACCCATATATCAAAAGGTAAAATGATCCAAAGAATGAAATTGTTACCATGTGTACTTCACTATGTCTCCTAAATATTATGAAAATTTAATAGTATGAAACATTTCTTAAAAATTGTTATAGTGAAAATTCCAAGATGACTTGTTTGTAACTAATTTTAGGACTAGTGACAAACCCTAAATTCCACAAGATATATCCCAAAAAATATAATTAAAAAGTAATTGAAGTTTTTATCCAAAGTAACTTGCTATGTCTCCTATGTATCCTAAAAATTTCATAGTCTGAAAATTCTCAAAAAAATGTTTTAGCAAAAATTCCAGGACGACTCGCTTGAAGGAGAAAAAAACTTAAGAACATATGCTTTGATACCAAATGTCCATGCCTTGATAAAGAGAGAAGAATGATTTAGAAGCCTCTTTGAGGATGCAACCTCCTTAAAAAATAGAACAAATGTATATCATGTGAGGATCCTAAAACCACATCTCCTTGGTATATATAGGAGACCAAGGGTGTTGAAATTACTAAGACAACTGAGGAGGGGGGGTTGAATCAGTTGTTGTTGTTCTTAAAAAATATTATGTCTATTAAAACACTTTTCAATATTCTCCAAGTGTACATCGAGATTATACAAGATATGAACAACAAAAATAATAAACATCAATCACACCTATGATATACATAGAGACATATTTTCATGAGGAAACCCATAAAGGGATAAAACCTTTTCTTCTTCGAATGATAGGCAGTATTTTATGTTATGTACATCATCTCTCTTTGAGTACCAACTCAAAATGAGGCTACTACCTCTATTTTACAAGATGCAACTTGCTAAGAGCACCAACTCTCTGGTTTCTCTAACACCCACTAGAAGGAAGCACTAACTCCCTAAGTGTTCCAACACCAACTGGATGGAAGAACCTACTTCGACTTATACAGGCACCAACTTGCATACAAAAAACTTTGTACCCTGCCACCCTATTTTCTAGCCACAACTAGATGAAAGCTACAACTTCCAGTATTCAAGCACCAACTTGAATAACATAGAAATACAGTCCTCCCTAGCACCTCCCTACCTCCTTGATTATAAGTAAATGAATGAATAACTAACAATACAGATATATCAATTCTTACTGATACTTTTATGTTCTGCAATTCTTCGTTGCTTCACCATTCTTTTTTTCTATTCATACTTGGCTTTCCTTGATGTCTCTTTCTATCTGTTCTTTCTTTGTTCCTCTCATGCTCTTTGGTATGTGTACATGATGCAGGAGCATCATCCACGTCAAGCGAGCCAGTGCAGAAGCAGAAAAGACAGCAGGACAGCGCCAGCATAATTTTTGAAACACCTTGATTTTGTTGCGCCAGACATTAATGTGTAGAGTTAATGAAGCACACTTGTATATTGTAATGGAATTTGAGCGGATAGCTCACTTCCTTAGGTAGATAAGGCATTTAATAGATTTAATGTAAAGTAGATAGAACATTTAATTCTAGATTTGATAGTTTGGAGCTCGAGAGGGAAACGGGATATAGACACCCTCCTTTGTACATTGTAACATTATTCATTGAAGCAGAAGAAAAGAGCATGCAGAGAAACGTTTGAAGAACCTCCATGTACAGATATTGAATTAATAGAAGAAAGCTTTGATTCAATTCCATGGCTGTGTTATTCTCTGTGTGTTATTGATGTTATGCTCATGAATGTTTGCTTCTTGTCATGCATTTGCCTTTATATGTTGTGTATGTGATTTCATGGTTGAATTGAAGACGGTGAGAACAAGGAGTTAGTTTCAATTGTTTCTCTATCTTGAACCAGAGAATTCCTGCAAGGAGTGTAGTTGAATTGTACGCAAGGAGCGCGTTGACAGTAGGGTTCGAGTAGAGAGAACTTTTGTTCTAAGTTCTCAGAAGTGCAGATTTGGCACCAGAGCCATGCAAGGTGTGCGCAGGCTGGACAAAGACTCAGAGTTGCGATTCTGAGCAAAGGGAGTGAAAGACTATTGTTGCAAGTGTGTGCAGAGTCGAGAAGGCCTCAACACTTAGGCATTGTTGAAGATTCGCCGCAAGGAGTGCGTACAAGAAGTTCTCAAGGGGATTTGAGAAGTCGAAGAACAAGCTCAGGAGGAATAGGTCTTCGAATCTGTCAAAGGATTTCACAAGGAAGTTGCGCATCACAACGTTCGATTAGGTGTTGATGATTCACGTGCAGGGTGACGAGTTCTGTAGGAGGGCATCTTATCATTTCAGGGATTTCATTTGGAAAAAAAAAGGACAATCGGACCTCTCCGAGGAGAAGTCGTGAGAATCCGAGGGTCGTTGGATCTTACGGAGGTCCGCAAGGGAGTTATTGTAGAAGTGCGGAGAAGCTCTAAGCTCAGGGGGGTAGAGCGCGGATAAAGTCGGTTGAGGTCGTCAGCTTTTCGAGAGATCGCTCATCGGGATCTCGGGAGAATAGAGTCGAAGAATTGATAACGGAAGTCGCGATAATTGCAAGGTGCGACATCCCGATGGTGACATAAGCTATGTGTGGGACCGCAGAAGTAAGTGGAGGATAGGTGGCCGAGATTGGGGAATCTCGTGAGTTCAGGACTCATGAGTTGGAGGATCCAATATTTTGAAGGATCAAGTCACGAAGCGCGAAAGTCCGAAGGCGTGAGAGGAGAATATCAGCGTCTCGGAACATCGGAACTCGGGAGTTGGAGGACGAGTGCTGGGAGTCGCGAGCAGTGAAGTCATGATAGTGCGAAGCTGCGATAAAAAGCGAAAGTCCCGAGAAAGTGGGAGGAGTTCGGGACATTGAATATCGGAGACCCAAAATCTTAGTAATCAACTGTTGAACTCGCGAAGTCACGAGTGCCAATCCTCCGAAAGTAAGAAGAAAATATCGAGAGCCGAAGAGAACCTGTTGAGTGCAAATTTCCCAATAGGGAAATAGAAGGACCATTGAGTTCTTCGGGCCGAGAAGACAGAAGGTCCTGGTGATCGCGGACGCGTTGTGAGGAGTGTTTTGCGTCAAGTGGTATCAGATCGGGAAGTCTTTGCTTTCTGTAGTAGAGAAGAAAGGAAATCATGCCGCCAAGAAGAGAAAGTCAATCACCAGATCCCGAGGACAGGGATGTGCAAAGAAGAGGTAGGCAGGCAGGAAATCCAGAAATGGAACGACAGATGAGAGATCTCCGAGCAAGGCTTGAGGAGATGGAGACAACACAAAGACACGGAGTTGGTGCAGGAGATCTTAGTGATTCCGAGGTGGAAGAGGAAGTTGGACATGAAGAAGAGGTTGCAGCAGAGGATGCATCAACTGAGAGATTAATCAAAGCTATCGCCAAGATGAGTTCAAAGACCAAAATGGATATTCCAGTCTATGAAGGAAGCCCGGATCCAGAAGAGTTGCTAGATTGGATTAGGGATCTTGACACCTACTTCGATCATGAAGATATCGAAGAGGATAAGAAAGTAAGGCATGTTGTTACCAAGTTGAAAGGACATGCAGCCTTATGGTGGGACGAGCTACAAGCAGATAGGTGTTGCAAAGGCAAGTAGAAGATCAAAAGTTGGGATCGGATGATTGCAAAGATGAAAGCGAAGTTCATCCCGAGGGATTATCAGATCACACTGTTCAAGCAAATGCAGAACCTGAGACAGAAGTTGATGACGGTGAAGGAATACACCGAAGAGTTTTACAATCTCAACATCATAGCAGGTCATCGGGAGAGTGATGATGAAAAGGTGGCGAGGTACCTGAATGGCTTGAGATACGACATTCAGGATGAATTAAGCATGCTAACCATCCAAACGGTGGAAGATTCTTGCCAATTGGCTCTGAAAGCCGAGGAGAAGCTGAGCCGTAAGAAAGGTCCACGAGGGTGAGGCAGAAGTTAGCTTAGAGGCAAGGCAGTTACCCAGGAGAAAATTCAGAAGCCCAAGGAGTAATGGAGGAAACCTCAGGGTAAGGTTGAGAGAGGCGGAACCTCACAGAGGCAGCCATATGTTGAGCAGAGAAGATAGAAAAATGATCAGCAAGGTGATTATGTTGATGCAAACACTCTTCCTCGTACTAGAGGTCAAGGTAGAGGAAGAGGTGGAGTAATCACATGTTTTACATGTGGGAAGAATGGGAACAAGTCATTCGAGTGTCCAGAGAAGAAGAAGGATACAGGGGAAACTCACATCACAGAGGCGTAGAGGCGTGATGCTGAGTCAGAAGATGCAGGCAGCGAAATATCGCTTGGGATGCATAAATTCCTTTTGACACCTGAGAAAGAGGCGGAGAGCTCAGTGCAAAGGACAAGACTGTTCAGAACAACTTGCACAACCAAGGATAGGAAATGCAAGGTTATTGTGGACAGCGGTAGCACCGATAATCTCGTTTCAACCAAGATGGTGTAAAAACTAGAGCTGGAAACAACTGATCACCCGAGTCCATATAAAGTTTCATGGCTACAGAAGGGACATCAGGTGAGTGTCACTAAAAAATGTTTAGTTGAATTCAAGATAGGTGGGTACAATGATAATATTATGTGTGATGTTATTCCCATGGACGTATGTCATCTATTGCTGGGTAGACCATGGAAATATGACAAAAATGTGAGTCATGATGGGAGAATGAACACATATACTTTGGAGAAGAATGGGAAAACCCATAAGTTGCTTCCGATAAAGGATAAGGAGGTGAAACTGGAAGTAAACAGCACAATACTTCTCATGAGTGGGAAGGAGCTTCTCACAGAGATGGAGAAGAAGGAAGATCCACAATTCTTTGTGGTCAGAAAACCGAGGATTGTTCTGACTAGCATAAGAGTGGACGATTTGCCAGATGAGATTCAGAAACTATTGGAAGAGTTCGCTGACATCATAGTGGACGAATTACCTCATTCATTGCCACCGATGAGAAGTGTGAGTCATCACATAGACCTCATACCAGGAGAAAGTTTGACGAATAAAGCCGCGTACAGATTGATGCCGCAGGAGAATGAGGAGGTCAAGAGGTAGGTCCAGGATTTGATGGACAAAGGATTGGTCAGAGAGAGCTTGATTCCATGTGTTGTACCAATAGTGCTTAGTCCGAAGAAATACGAAGGCTGGAGGATGTGTACCGACTCAAGAGAGATCAACAAAATTACCATCAGGTACAGATTTCCACTGCCGAGAATGGATGATCTGATGGATTGCCTGAGTGGGGAAAATTATTTTTCAAAGATTAATCTGAAGAGCGGATATCATCAGATTTGCATGAGAGAAGGTGATGAATGGAAGACAACATTCAAGACAAATTAAGGTTTGTACGAATGGCTGGTCATGTCGTTTGGTTTGACAAACGCGCCAAGCACATTCATGAGGCTGATGAATGAAGTCTTGAGGGAATTCATCGGGAAGTTTGTAGTCGTATATATGGATGATATATTGATCTACAGTAAGACAAAGGCTGAGCATTTGAAGCATTTGGCCATTGTGATGAGAAGACTGCAGCAAGAGAAGTTGTTGGTCAACATGAAGAAGTGTTCCTTCATGAAGACATAACTCATCTATTTGGGTTTTGTCATATCAGCGAATGAGTTGAAAATGGATCCGGAGAAGGTGGACGTGATCAAGAATTGGCCATCACCGAGAAATATTTTCGAGGTGAGAAGTTTTCATGGTTTGGCTAGTTTCTACAGAAAGTTCATGAGGAATTTCAGTGGAATTAGCGCAGCAATGATGGACACAGTGAAGAAGCGACACAAGACTTTTCATTGGACAACAAAGGCTGAGAGGAGCTTCAATCTGTTGAAGCGAAAGATCACAGAGCAACCAATTCTGGTGTTGCCTGATTTCCAGAAGACATTTCAGGTGAAGTGTGATGCAAGTGGATATGCTATAGGAGCGGTCTTGAGTGAGGAGGAAAGACCTGTTGCCTATTTCAGCGAGAAGTTGGATGAAGCAAAACTGAAATACTCCATGTATGATAAAGAGTTTTATGCTATCATACAAGCATTAAAGAAGTGGAGGCATTACTTGATCCCAAAGGAATTTGTATTGTATAGTGACAATCATGCATTACAGTTTGTGAGTCAACAGGAAAAGTTGAACCAGAAGCATGCAAAATGGGTAGAGTATATGCAGAATTTCACATTTGTAATTAAACACATTTCAGGAACTGCTAACAAAGTGGCTGATGCTTTGAGTAGGAAATGTTTGTTGTTGCAGGAGTTCCGAGTCAAGACCTTGGGTTTTGAAAATCTCAGGAATATGTACGCAGGAGATGCAGATTTCGGGGAAGCGTATGAAGCAGCTGAGAATCTTGTTCTTAGAGATCGAAGCCCATGGATAGACTACAAGATCCAGGAGGGATTTCTATTCCGAGGAAATCAACTGTGTATCCTAGATTGCTCCATGAGGGAGAACTTGCTAAAGGAAAAACACAGCGGGGGCTTAGCAAGTCACTTTTGTCACGACAAAACATTCGCCAAGAAGTTTGTTGACAGGTGTCGAATATGTCAACATTCGAAGGGCCGGAAGTAGAATGCAGGTCTTTATCAGCCATTACCCATACCCGAGAGGCCATGGGAGGCGATTAGCATGGATTTTGTATTGGGTTTGCCGAGGATGCAAAGGGGAGTTGATTCCATATTTGTGGTGGTGGACAGGTTTTCAAAGATGGCACATTTTATTCCATGTCAGAAGACTAGTGATGCAACACACGTCGCAAATTTGTTTTTCAAAGAGATTGTTAGACTCCATGGACTGCCGAAAAGCATAGTCTCGGACAGGGATACCAAATTCATAGGTCATTTTTGGAGGACACTATGGAAGAAGCTAGGAACTAACTTGTATTTTAGTTCATATTACCATCCGCAGACGGATGGGCAGACAGAGGTGGTCAACAGGAGCCTGGGAGACTTGCTAAGGAGCTTGGTGATGGAGCACCATAGCAGCTGGGAGAACATATTTCCATAGGCAGAGTTTGTGTACAATGATTCTATGAATCGGAGTACAGGAAAAAGCCCATTTCAGATTGTGTATGGGACACAACCAAGAGGAGTTTCTGAACTCAGGGAGTCAGAACAGGCTGCGACTAGAAGCGCTAGTGCAGAAGAGTTCGTTGAAGCGATGAAAGAATTTCACAGTAAGGTGAAGCAACAACTAATGGATTCAAATCAGGAGTACAAACGCAGAGCCGATCAGCGGAAGAGACAACTTCACTTTGAATTTGGTGATCTTGTTCTAGCACACTTGAGGAAGGAAAGGTTCCCAAGGGGAACATATAATAAGCTCAAAATGAAGAGAATCGGACCCTGCAGAGTCCTGAAGAAGTTTGGAGAGAATGCATATGAGATTGAGTTGTCGGATGGCATCAGGATATCTCCGATATTTAATGTTTCGGATTTATACCCATACAGGGCTGGAGAAGTAGAGGCTGGAACTGAGAAACCAGAAATCCAGTGGCAGAAGCAAATGCCGATTGCAGAGAAGCCACAGATGGAATGCATACTGGATAAGCGAGTAGGTAAAAAGACCAGAAGGAAAGAATACTATGAGTATCTAGTCAAATGCAAGAATCGCCAAGTAGAAGATGCCAGCTGGGAAAGCGAAGCAGTGATACAGAAGCATGGACAGACCATGCAGGAGCTCATGGACAGGAGCCCATGAAAATTTTCAAGCAAGGGAGTATGATGCAGGAGCATCATCCACGTCAAGTGAGCCAGCGTGAAAGTAGAAAAGACAGTTGGACAGCGCCAGCACAATTTTTGAAACACCTTGATTTTGTTGCACCAAACATTAATGTGTAGAGTTAATGAAGCGCACTTGTATATTGTAATGGACTTTGAGCGGATAGCTCACGTCCTTAGGTAGATAAGGCATTTAATAGATTTAATGTAAAGTAGATAGAACATTTAATTCTAGATTTGATAGTTTGGAGCTCGAGAGGGAAACGGGATATAGACACCCTCCTTTGTACATTGTAACATTATTCATTGAAGCAGAAGAAAAGAGCATGCAGAGAAACGTTTGAAGAACCTCCATGTATAGATATTGAATTAATAGAAGTAAGCTTTGATTCAATTCCATCGTTGTGTTATTCTCTGTGTGTTTTTGATGTTATGCTCATGAATGTTTGCTTCTTGTCATGCATTTGCCTTTATATGCTGTGTATGTGATTTCATGGTTGAATTGAATTCAGTGAGAACAAGGAGTTAATTTCAATTGTTTCTCTATCTTGAACCAGAGAATTCTTGCAAGGAGTGCAGTTGAATCATCCGCAAGGAGCGCGTTGACAGTAGGGTTCGAGTAGAGAGAACTTTTGTTCTAAGTTCTCAGAAGTGAAGATTTGGCACCAAATCCATGTAAGGTGTGCGCAGGATGGAAGAAGTCTCAGAGTTGCGATTCTGAGCGAAGGGAGTGAAAGACTGCTGCTACAGGTGTGCGCAGAGTCGAGAAGGCCTCAACACTTAGGCGTTGTTGAAGATTTTCCGCAAGGAGTGTGTGCAAGAAGTTCTCAAGGGGATTTGAGAAGTCGAAGAACAAGCTCAGGAGGAATCGGTCTTTGAATATGTCGAAGGATTTCACAAGGAAGTTGCGCATCACATTGTTCGAGTAGGTGTTGAATATTTGCGTGCAAGGTGACGAGTTTCGTAGAAGGGCGTCTTGTCATTTTGGGGATTTCATTTGGAAAAAAAACGGACAATCGGACCTCTCCGAGGAGAAGTCGCGAGAATCCGAGGGTCATTGGATCTTGCGGAGGTCCGCAAGGGAGTTATTGTAGAAGCGCGGAGAAGCTCTAAGATCAGGGGGGTAGAGCACGGATAAAGTCGGTTGAGGTCGTCAAATTTTCGAGAGATCGCTCATCGTGATCTCGAGAGAATAGAGTCGAAGAATTGATAACGGAAGTCGCAAGAATTGCGAGGTGCGATGTCCCGATGGTGACATAAGCTATGTGTGGGACCGCAGAAGTAAGTGGAGGACAGGTGGCCAAGATTTGGGAATCTCGCGAGTTCGAGACTCGTGAGTTGGAGGCTCCAATATTTTTAAGGATCAAGTCATGAAGCGTGAAATTTCGAAGGTGCGAGAGGAGAATATCGGCGTCTCGGAACATCAAAACTCGGGAGTTGGAGGACGAGTGATGGGAGTCGCGAACAGTGAAGTCACGATAGTGCGAAGCTGCGATAAAAAGTGAAAGTCCCAAGAAAGTGGGAGGAGTTCGGGACATCGGATCTCGGAGACCCGAAATCTTAGTAATCAACTGTTGAACTCGCAAAGTCGCGAGTGTCGATCCTCCGAAAGTAAGAAGAAAAGATCGAGAGCCGAAGAGAACCTGTGGAGTGCAGATTTCCCGATAGGGAAATAGAAGGACCGTTGAGTTCTTCGGGCCGAGAAGACAGAAGGTCCTGGTGATCGCGGACGCGTTGCGAGGAGCGTTTTGCGTCAGTACATCCTTCTCTCTTCACCTTTTCTATTATGTTCATCTTATGTTTCTCATCTCTGAGTTTGATCTCCCACTGTGCATACTGTAATTTTCCTTTCTTTCTTTTCAACTCATTATTCTAGTGAACACAACCAACCCTACTTGGTCACCACATATTTCCTTTTATGAAAGTGCATCGATTTGTTACACCTCACATATCCAAGAGAAACTGCCAAAAAAAAAAACAAATTGCCAATGGTCCAAGAACTATGATTCAGTTCTACTAACTGAATCGTAACTAATCAATAATCAATGAAGTGCAACAGTAACCCTTCAATCAGATTGCCTATATAATCAACATCGTTGGATTAAACATGCAAAGACTTACTGATCTTTCAAATATGTTCCTTGCAAATCTTTACCTACGCGAACTAGCACCGGGCATGTTTCTCCCCACATGTCCACTCATTGTGACCATATGGCAAACAAAAAATCATTTTATGATTTCGCATTTCAGGTGATCGACTGTGAGTCACCTCGATTTTACCAACTCGTGAAACTTCGAAGTGGATCCTAGCCACATGCTAGCTCCTTTGCCAATGTGACCATGGCTATGACCACAGGCCAAGAATTTAAGCATTTTGTGACTTCATGACTCACGATGTCGAGGGTTAGAGCACCTCCCTTATTTCAGTTCCTGAAATCCGGACTTCAATCACCTCAGATCAATGGTCTGAGATTTCCTATGACTCAACGGTCATGATCAACTTCTACATTTCAGGATTTCATGAGTTCTGTTCTGACGGGGTCCTTGCTAACATGGTCTGCAGTTGTCCTTGTTGATGTGGGTCTCCTCTCACGACACATGTTCTTTTCCTGGATTTGACGGTCCAATTTATTCCTCGATCCAACGGTCAATATATCCTCTTCCCAAACTCGAACTTCATATCAGATCAACGATCCATATCCTTGGTGATATGACGATCCAGATCATTTCGTGACTTCGCGTTTATGGACATTGGCTCACCTCTATTCACTCGATTCCCGATTTCCATAGGTTCCAAATCAATGGCTCACCTTCCCATGATCTAATGGCTCATATCCAGTCATGATTTTGCATTTCACAACTTTGGGAGTCTCCTTACGTTCATTCTCTTGATACCCGATTCTGCGATGATGCGCATCTACTGCCATGTATCCTCCTCGACGATGGATGATCCCTACTTCTTTGGGTACTTTATAATCCCGCTTCACCTCGCACGTTAAAGGTCATGAACATTCTTCTATATCCAACGACTATTGGTCCTCGCGCTCAGATTTGACGCCTGAGATTTGTTCACCTTTTGCGCTTTCCTTCCTGATCTATGATCTTTGCAAACTATTCGCTTCTCCTCATTGTTGTTATTTCCATCAATCTTCTGAGTGTCATCATCATTGTTCTTTCCATTAACGACAAGAACATTCTTTTCCTGAAATATATGCCAACAATCTCCCCCCTTTGGCATTTATGGCAACCCTGAAAGACTACACTCTGCACTGATATGTTGTAGCATCCAGACAACTAACCAAACCTGAAATATTTCTCCTGTACTCTGCACTGATATTCTGTAGCATCCAAAAAACTAACCACAACGTTTCTCCGCTTTGACATCAATGTCAAAGAAAATATGCTCCCCCTGAGCTATTACAATACTTACCAAAAATATGACAGATATTCAATAAGTACTCCCCCTGACAAAGTGAACATAATAGAAGAAAGAAGATATGACCACCAAATTCTAACAAAGATATTCAAATGGTGTCTCTGCTAATGGTTTAGTAAAGATATCAACTATCTGTTCTATGGAAGGAATATAATTCAACTGAACAACTCTATTTGCAACTTGTTCTTTGAGAAAATGGTATTTTATTGGTATATGCTTAGTCTTTGAATTACAGGATTCTTGGAGACACAAATGGCACTGGTGTTATCACAGTGAAGTGGGATGGTATCAATATAAGTTACCTTCAAATATGCAAGAGTTTGTATCATCCATGAAAACTGAGTGCAACAATTAGCATGAGCAATGTAATATGCCTTTGTAGTTGATAAGGAAATAGATCACTTCTTATTACTAAGCCATGCTACTAATGAGTCACCCAGAAATAATGCATCTCCACTGGTGCTCTTTCTCTCATCCACACAATTTTCCTAAACAACATCTAAATAAGCAGTTAGCTGAAAATTCTTATTTCTAGGATACCACAAACCATAAGTCATTGTTCCCTTCAAATATTTGAATATCCTCTTGAAAGCTGCTAAATGACTTTGTTTAGGAGCAGACTGATAACGAACTGACATTCCAATAACTTGCATTATATCAGTACGCGATGTTATGATGTACAAAAGACTACCTATCATTGATCAATATGTTCTTTGATCCACATCAGGTGAAATATCATCTTTACCGATCTTGCAACCAACCACCATAGGTGTACTAACCATAGAGGAATCATCTATCTGAAACTTCTGCAACATCTATTTCAAATACTTTTCTTGAGAGATAAATAACCCTATAGAACTATGATTTATTTGTAAACCAAGAAAATATGACAGTTCTCCTATCATGGACATATCAAACTCTATTTGCATGGAATTAGAAAACTACTGAACAAAAAGATTATTAGTACATCCAAAAATAATGGCATCTACATAAACCAAAACAACTAATAAATCATCACCTTCAGACTTAATGTATAGATTACTATCAACAATACTTTTCTTGAACCCTTTGTCATGTAGAAACTTGTCCAGCCTATGATACCAGGCTCGTGGTTCCTGCTTCAATCCATATAAATCCTTTTTCATCTTGCAGACATAGTCAGGATTCTTTGTCATTGAAAATCCTTCAGGTTGCTCCATATATACTTCTTCCTTGAGATATCCATTAAGAAATGTTGACTTAACATCCATCTGATATACCTTAAAGTTCTGATGACATGAATATGCAAGAAACATTTTGATGGCTTCCAGTCTTTCCACTGGTGCAAAAGTTTCATCAAAATCCTATCCTTCAACTTGTGCATACCCTTTACAGACCAATATGGATTTATTCCGAACAATTTGTTCTTTTTCATTCATTTTATTCCTGAATACCCATTTGGAGCCTATTACATTCTTATCTTTAGGTCTATGAATAGGCTCCCAAGTGTTGTTCTTCTCAATCTAATCAAGCTCTTCATTCATAACTCTAATCCAATCATCACACTTGCTTGCTTCATAAAACTTTTTAGGTTCAATAATATATATAAAATCAATCTAAGATTGTTTTGAGTCTTTAATCAATTTCCTTCTTGTATAAACTCCTTTATTCATATCTCTAATTATCTGATTTTCAGGATGATTCTTTGTAACAATTCTGAGAGGTGGTTTTGTTTATGTATACTTATTTGAGTCTTCCTGAGTATTTGTTTATGTCTTCTTATTTGAGTCTTCTTGAGTAAATGTATCTTCCTCTGAGTCATAGTCTTCTATTTCTGATTCTTGTACCTGTTCATCTTCAACTTCAACTAAATGTTTTATGGTTGATTCAACACTGCTTACATCTCATACCAGTATTTCTTCATCAACTTCTATGTCAATACAATCAACCAGTTTATGTAGCCTATTATTATAGCATCTGTATCCTTTATTGTTTGTATCATACCCTAAGAAGACACTTTCATCATCCCTGTCATCATATTTACTGATATTTTCATCATTATTCTTGATATAACACTTACTCCCAAAGACTTTAAAATGTTTGATTGAAGTAGGTCTTCCAAACCATAGTTCCTAAGAAGTCTTTTCATTGCGTGGCCTAAGGTGATCTTTGTTAAGAATATGTATAGTTGTATGAATTTATTCCACCCAATATGTCTGAGCAATATTCCTCCCATTCATCATTGATCTTGCCATCTGCTGAACTGATCTATTATGCCTTTCAACTACTCCATTTTGTTGTGGAGTCCTTGGAATAGTATACTCTCTTTTGATCCCATGTTTATCACAAAACTCTTTGAAATTCCATGAACTAAACTCTCCTCCTCTATTAGACCTTACTTCCTTTAATATTTTTCTTGTTTGATTCTCAATGAGAGCCTTAAACACTTTGAATTTTTCGAATGCTTCAGAAATTTCCTTCAGAAAGGAAACCCATGTTAGTCTAGAGTTATCATCAATAATTAACATGAAATAGTTTTCTTTTCCTGTACCTTCTTTCCTTTATGGTCCACATAAATCCATATGTACTAACTGAATAGGTTTTTATGTAGAAGGAAGGTTCTTAGATATAAACTATGTTCAAGTAGGCTTTCCTATTTGGCAAGGTTTACAAACAGAATCATATGGCTTCGATATATTTGGAAGATATTTTAATGCTCCACTGGTTCTAAGTTTGATTATATGATCAAAATTTAGGTGTCCAAGTCTCCTATGCCATAGCCAACTTTCATCATACTTTCTTAGGTGACATTCTTATATTTCTTCTTTTAACACATAGACATTGTTTTATGTTCTTATGCCTTTCGCAATTAGTTTTCCTAAATTCACAGATTTTATTTTAAAATCTTTAGAAGTAAAAACAACTTCACATCCGCAGTCACAGACATGACTGACACTAAGTAGATTATGTTTCATACCGTATACAAACAACACCTCTTGAGCTTTCCCTTTTCCATTACTCAGACTTACCATTCCTTTACCTTTTATTTTTCTTGGTGCATCGTTTCCAAAAGTTACATTCCCTGATTTTATTTCACTTAGAGTGAGAAACTTACTTTTGTATCCAGACATATGTTTGGAACATCCACTGTCAATATACCATAGATTCTTTTGTCTTTGGGCTCATAACACTAATCCACACTGGTCATCTTCTTTCTTCTTCCAAATCTTGAAATTTTCAGCAACAGGATTCAAATATGTCTTATAGTTCCTTGAGCAACAATATGCGACTTTATGTCCATAATTATGGCAGGTGTAACATTATGGTTCACTGAATAACAGATCATAACGATTGTTATGCTCATAACTGTTGTTATGCCTAACCCGTGTCTTTTTCCCAACCATCACATGATTTGTAGTCTGTGTTTGTTTGTTACTTGGCTGTCTCAATATTTGTTGTGGAAGATGATTATTCCTTGAGTATCTTGATTGATCATATCTAAATCTTAAAGAAAAATTTACATCTTTGTGACCAAAGTTAGAATAGAAAAAACAATATCCATAGAAAAATCCTTTGTACCTAGAAAAAGGTTGTCTTATTTGAGCATTTATTCCATGTTGATGATTTCTTTGACCAGAAGATGTGTTTGTGTTATTTATTTGATCTACAGATTTGGTTATGGTACTTTTTCTTTCTTTCCTTCTTGGCAGCTGACTATCTTTCTCTATTTCTGCAAAGTGGTTGTTGTCAATGATTCTAGATTTGAAAAGATTGATGGATTCTGTGTTACTTGGTTGATCACTACTTGATCCTTCCTCATAACCCAAGACAACTTTCGAATTTGGATTCCTTTTTTGATTTAGAATGGAGGTTAATCCTTCTAATGCTTTAATACTTGACATATTTTGGTGATACAATGCCTTAAACTTCTCCATCTCTTTTTTGGTTTTTACTATCTCTTCTTCTAAGGATTCACATCTCACTTTCTTCTCTCATAATTGTTGTTTCAAAATTTCCTCTATTTTCTTTGCCTCTTCTAACTCCACTTTTCGCAAGGCAAAGTCTTCATCAGGTTTTTTACCATTCATTTTAAACTGCATCAACAATTGTTTTTGTTTTCTCTTCTTAAATCTGAGTCTGTCAATTTCTTCCAAAACACTAATTAATTCACCTTCCATATCCACCACATCTTCTTCATCATCCATTTCACCTACTTTGTTTCCATCATCAAGGTCTCCCATATCCATAAGAATAAAATCATTCACTTTATCTTCATAGGATGAATTTTTATCTATGTCTTCTAAGGAGTCGTCATTGTTTGCACACAAACTTTTATTTTTACTATATTTCTTAAATTTGTATTTCTTTTCATCATCAAAGTTCTGGTCCTTTTTCTTGTGAGGACACTTAGATGCAAAATGTCCTATATTACCACAGTTAAAACATTTGAAGGGAATCTTTCCTTGATATTTTCTTGTTCCTTTCTTTAACCTTCTCACAAAATTTTCCTCAATATCATTTAATTTTGAATTAGTATTCTTGTCTTCTTTAAAAGAGGCTTCTCTAGAAATGGATTTATCTTTGCTAATTCTCATTTCATATGTAGATACAGTTCCTAGGAGTTGATCAATAGACAGAGTTTTAAGATCATTTAATTCTTCTATTGAAGAAACTTTTGGATTAAATCTATCAAGAAGAGATCTTAAAATATTTTAAACTAAAAATGCATCTTCAATCTTCTCACCAAGACCTTTCATGGAATTCACAAGTTCTTCAACTCTTAAGAAGTACTTAATAACTTTTTCATCATCATTCATCTTTAGTTGTTCAAATGTGAATATATATGTTTGAAGTTTGGCATCTTTTACTTTCTCATTTCCTTCATAACTACTAATAAGTTTATCCCACATTGCTTTAGCAGTTTCAAGGTGCATCACCTTTACAAACTCATCTTCAGCAAGTCCATTCAATATAGCATTCATTTCCTTTGCATTGAAGCCAAATTCTAACTTATCATCTTTAGAAGCTAGCACAATAGGCTTCATATATCCAATTTCTACTACATCCCAAACATCAGCACCCAAGGCCATTATGTATGTTCTCATTCTAACTTTCCAGAAGGAAAAATTTGTTCCATCAAACAGAGGAGGATTATTGGTTGAAGTCCCTTCATGACTTATCATGTTTAAGATTATAGATCTACCTTTAAATAAAAGGAACCTGCTCTAATACCAATTGTTGAAATTACTAAGACAACTAAGGGTGGGGGGGTGAATTAGTTGTTGTTGTGATTAAACAATATTATGTCTATTAAAACATTTTTCAATCTTCTCCAAGTGGCCATCAAGATTATAAAAGATATGAACAACAGAAATAATAAAAATCAATCACACATATGATATACACAGAGACAGATTTTCATGAGGAAACCCATAAAGGGATAACACCTCTTCTTCTTTGAATGATAGGTTGTCTTTTATGTTTTGTACATTGTCTCTCTTTGAGCACCAACTCAAAATGAGGCTACTACCACTGTTTTAGAAGCTGCAACTTGCTGAGAGAACCAACACTCTGGTTTCTCTAGCACCCACTACAAGGAAGCACCAAATCCCTGAGTGTTCCAGCAGCAATTGGATGTAAGCACCTATTTCCACTTATACAGGCACCATCTTGCATACAAAAAAACCTGTGGTTTCCCTTGCACCATCCTTCCACCCTATTTTCTAGCCACAACTAGATGAAAGCTACAACTTCCAGTATTCAAGAAACAAATTGAATAACAGAGGACTACATTCCTCCCTAGAACCTCCCTACCTCCCTAATTATAAGTAAATGAATGAATAACTAACAATACATATATATCAATTCTTACCGATACTTTTTTGTTCTGCAATTCTTCTCTGCTTCACCATTATTTTGTTCTGTTTATACCTGGCTTGACTTGTTGTCTCTTTCTATCTTTTCTTTCTTTGTTCCTCTCATTGTATTTGGTATGTGTGCATCCTTCTCTCTTCACCTTTTCTGTTCTGTTCAGATTCTGTTTCTCATCTCTGAGTTTGATCTCCCACTGTGCATACTATAATTTTCCTTTCTTTATTTTTAACTCATTATTCCAGTGAAAACAACCAACCCTACTCGATCACCGCATATTTCCTTTTATGCAAGTGCTTCGATTTGTTACACCTCACATGTCCAAGAGAAACTGCCAAAAAAAAAACAAATTGCCAATCATCCAAGAACTATGATTCAATTCTGTTAACTTAATCGTAACTGATCAATAATCCGTGAAGTGCAATAGTAACCCTTCGATCAGATTCCTAAGATAATCAACATCATTGGATTAAACATGTAGAGACTTTTTGATCTGTAAAATATGTTCCTTGTGAATCTTTACCTACGCGAATTAGCATTGGCTGTGTTTCTCCCCACATGTCCACTCGCTGTGACCATACGCCAAACAAAATATTGTTTCATGATTTCACGTTTCAGGTGATCCACTCTCAGTCACCTCGATTTTCCCAACTCGCAAAACTCCAAAGTGGAGCCTTGCCACATGCTAGCTCCTTCTCAGATGTGACCATGGCTATGACCTTGGACCAAGCGTTCGAGCATTTCACGACTTTGCGACTTGTGATGTCAAGGGTTAAAGCACCTCCCTTCTTTCAATTCCCAAACTCTCGACTTCAATCACCTCAGATCAATGGTCATGATCACCTTCTACATTTAGGGATTTTGTGAGTTCCTATCTGACGTGGTCCTTGCTGACGCGGCCTGCAGCTGTCCTTGTTGACATGGTCTGCAACTGTCCTTGTTGACATGGGTCTCCTCTCATGACACATGTTATTCTCCTGGATCAGACGGTCCAGTTTATTCCTCGATCCAATGGTCAAGATCTCCTCTTAACCAACTCTGACTTCATTTTAGATCAACGATCCAGATCCTCATTGATCCGACAATCCAGATCATTTCGTGACTTCGTGTTTGTGGACGTTGGCTCACATCTATTCACCTGATTCCCAATTTCCCAATTTCCATAGGTGCCAAATCAAAATCTCACCTTCCCATGATCTAATGGCTTAGATCAAGTCATTATTTCACATTTTTCAACTTTGGCAGTCTCCTTACCTCCATTCTCCCAATACCCGATTTTGCGATGTTGCGCATCTACTACCACGTATCCTCCTCGATGATGGAAAATCTGTACTAATTTTGGGACTTTGTAAGCCCTCTTCACCTTGCACATTAAAGGTCATGCACGTTCTTCTATATCCAATGACTATCATTCCTCATGCTAATATCTGACGCCTGAGATTTGTTCACCTTTTGCGCTTTCCTTCCTAAGCTATGATCTCTGCAAACTGTTCGCTTCTCCTCGCTATTGTTCTTGCCATCAATCTTCTGAGTGTCATTACTATTGTTCTTTCCGTCACTGACAATCACATTCTTTTCTTGAAATATATGCCAACAAAGGGTACAATCACAATTAAAAGATCTAGCCGAAAATACTACTATAAAAATACAAATACAAAAACTCGATATCTAGGGATTTACATGGGGAATTATGCTTAACCCGGGGAACCTTTGTCTAAGGGAATAACATTAAGGATGTAATATATGGTTTCTTAGGTAGTGTTTTAACATATTATAGAGTTCCTTAAGCCCCTTTCTTGATTTATTAGAAGTTATCATTTGATCTAGAAGAACCCCTATACTAAGAAAACATTAGAAATTTTCCCTTTTTGTTCTTGTAGTTTATCAAGAATACATACTCTATTGGTAATTTCAGTTAATAGATAGAAAATCAGCGTATACTTGTCATTGATGGCAAGTACAGTTGTGGTTGCAGTGATGACAACAACAATGAATAGCAGCGCAGCAATAATCAGGAGGAGAAGAGGTAGCGACCATTGGTTTACATGTCCAGGAGGAGCTCAGGAGGAGCTCAGGGGGAGAATAGATCTGAGCCGTAGGATCTGAGAAGAAAACCCGACAGCCGTTGGATCTATATGAGTCACGCAGGAGTTAAGCTCTACTGTGCAGAGGAGAAATCCCGGACAAGTCATCGGGATATTGGCCATCGGGAAATCGGGGATCCTGGTGACAAGTGAATCGAGACATCGAAAGTCTCAAATTTCCAGAGGAATAGGGACCATCCATCTGCAACGACAAGTGGCAAAGGATTGGGCGTCATCGGAGTTTTGCTCATCGGAGAATCGGGCATCGGGATTTTATAATTTCCAATTCACTTGACTTCGAAAACTCCGAAATCGCAATATGCAATTTCGCGATTTGATCTCAGCCATTAAAGCAAGCATGAGATATGGACCGTTGATTTTCTTCATCAGAGAATCAGGGATCAGGATTTTATAATGTCCAATTCACTTGACATTGAAAACTCCGAAATCGCGATATGCGATTTCGTGATTTGATCTCAGCCGTTAAAGAAAGCATGAGATATGGACCGTTGATTTTCTTCATCAGAGAATCGGGGATCGGGACCCTGAAATGTCCAATCCACTAGACAATGAAAACCCCGAAATCACGATATACGATTTCACGATTTGATCATAGCTGTTAAAGCAAGAATGAGATCTGGACCGTTGATTTCCTTCATCGGAGAATCGGGGATCGGAGGATCAGGAATTCTGTAGGTGTGTGCATGGTGACATCGAAAATGCCGAAACCCCGATGAGAGGTTTGACCAAAGTCACGTGTTGACGGTCATATGGGCCAAGACCTATAGCGAGCAGGGCTAGCATATGAAAGGATCGTCGGGATTTGGACGATCGGGATTCACGCGGGTGTATGCATTGAGGCATCACAAACCCCGTAGCCCCGACAGGGTAAGATTGTGGTCACGGAGTCACGGTCACGTTGACCGGGAGCTAAGCTCAGGAGGGCTAGCGTATGAAAGTGTTGAAACCCGATTTAAAAGGCAAGAATAGTGAAGAATATCCAACGGTGAGGATAAGGTTTGAATGTGATCGGAGGGTTACTGTCCTTCCACGCACATCTAACTTTTTCAGTTTCACATCTGTTAGTAAAACTCATGATTGCAAATTACTTGTCGATCATTGGCATTTTGGTTGGCTGGACAATTGTCGTCAGTTTGCCCAAGGAGTTAGGAAGTTGAAACGTTGTGCCCGCGTGTATAAAATGAGATGAAACAGACTGTGTTGGTTTGGTTGTTCTGAAGGGAAAAAGAATCAATCAGTAAGAAGGACATGCGTGGTGTGACATTATAGATGAGGTCCAGAATGTGATGAAATGAAGAGCAGAAGCAGAGCAGAATGATAGTGCAGAAGAAGAGCAGAACATTAGTGCAAGAAGAAGAAGAGAAGAATGACAGAACAATGTGATGCAGAGGAGACTTGCTGGGTGGAGAGAGAAAGAGAAGAATTACAGAACAGAAAAAGAATGGTAAGAAGTGATTTATCCACATAAGTTGTCTGTGTATTCATTATTTGATATTTAAGGGTGGTTGGGAGGTGCTCGGGAGGACTGTTGTCCTCAGAGGTTCAAGTGGG
>ML784599.1:254347-266993 GCA_009831015.1 Picea engelmannii
CCCATTATTCCAAACTAAACAACTTAATGATGATATAGAACATTTTTTTGTCAATTGAACATGGATTAAATTTAAACAATATATCTATTTTATTCATTCCTTATTGAATTTTATTCATATGAATTAACCCTACAAGGAGGTATACTGAATTAAATGAAAAATTACAAGAAGAGTGATAGAAAAAATATCTTTCTAGCCATTATATGGAGAATTGTGCTTGGAAATCTATTTGCAATTTCTACTTGAATTTAATGAACTAAGTGATTCACTAATAATGATTAAATGTTAATTAGATATGGCTATTTTAGGGAATATTTGTTTTATTATTGTTGTTGAGGACAATTATGAACCATTGAATTATTAGTAGAGGACTACTAATTTTCGACGAAAGACTTGTCTTGATTAAATTGGAAATTGATCTATATTTGATACTTATTAATTGTTCCTTAGTTATAATTGAAATGATTCAAGTGTTATTGTCATGTATTTGAAAATATATAAAACATACATAGCATTGTGACAAAGGATTGATCAATGTTGATTTCCTTTAAAGTGACCAAAAATAGATATAACAAATTATCATTTGTAATGTTCTTTACCCTGAGACTTAGTTTTTAGAATTGTTGAATGTGCTTGTTATGACCCAAGGGGGGAATATAGAGGGTTAAATGTATATTTTATGACCCCAAGGGGGGCATATATAGGGTTAAATGTATATGATATGGTCCCAAGCAAGGGAATATATGGGGAAAAATGTACATGTAATGTGTAAATATATATGTAATAGGGCCAATCTAATAGTAAATGTGACTCATCTGTAGGCATGAATAGGTATATATAGATATGATGTATTCATTATTGAGGACAAAGAAATTGTGATGTATGAATGTAATTGGGTATTTGGAGGAGGTTCTCCTATTCTTTTAGGAGTTAGAGGGAAAATATTTTTTTAGGAGGGAACTATGTTACAGACCAAGAGGGGAATATATAGGGTTAAATGTATATTATATTACCCCAAGGGAGGGCGGGGGGTGGGGAATATATGGGGATAAATGTACATGTATTGTATATGTGTGTGTGTGTGTAATAGGCTCAACCTAATAGTAAAGGGGCCTCATGTGTAGGTGTGAATAAGTATATATAGAGATCAGATATTCAATATCGAGGACATGGGAATTGTGATGTATGAATGCAATTGGGTATTTGGATAATTTTCTCCTATTTCTTAAGTAGCTATAGTATAAATTATCTATCTTGAAGTTGTGCTCCATGCTCACACTTTGTACATGGTGTGTAATTTTGTTTGGTTATGATATTTTAAGCATTTCATACATAAAAATGCTCTATAATTAGACCTCTTTGATGAATATTTATAAATTGACTAACAAATGTATTTATGTTAATATCCCCACAATGTGATATCATTTCATTCGTAAAATTCAACCAAGATACAATAGTATCCTTTTTTCTTCCATAAATCCATTGGTAGCAAGCAAATATATCAAGTTCTAAATACAGGGATGCAAGAGTTACCTTTTGTAAAGTTGGCACTTGGTGTAGATCAAACATTTTATCCATCTAGAATATCCGTGTTATATGATACTTACCATCAAACTTCCTCATATCAATCTTCGAAATTAAGTAGCTCTCTGGTGCCAAGTGCAACCTAGGATGATGCAGATATGGACATGATGAATAATCATTATTTTTAGACTCAATATGTATTTCCTCCACATTGATATCATATTCAGGGAATATTTCATCTAGGGTATGTAACAATATGGTTGACATATAATTTTTCAATTCTTCCATATTTTTATCCATATTGTTTTCCATTTGTTTCCTAATTACTTATGTCTTCTTTTCTATGTATTTCATCTTCAATTCGATGTGTTCCCTTTTATCATTCATGTTATTTTTCATATTTAATTCCATTTATATTTGTACATGTATTAAGTTATAAATTTTCATTGACCTGTCATTCAATTCATTAATTTGATTCTCCAAATTGGATAGTCAGTTATGTATCTCTTCATTTTGTTCATGATCCCTAGTTGAAATTTATGTAGGTTTGAATGGATAAGTAATTTTTTATCACCCTTTTCCATGTGGGAAAATAGTAAAACTCCTTTTTTTCTCTTTACCACAAATTTTGAATAATCAAAACTAGATCTTCCAATCAAAATTTAAGCCAATTGTAAGTTGTGTATCTTTAAAACCCTAATTTTGAGACTGTCTTGCTAGTCAACCGTTTTCCTAATGTATCTATGAAATTGTTTCCCTTCTAAATCTAAAATTTATTCCTATATTACTATGATATGTATTCTATGTAATTTCATAGGTCTCACCAAAATGTTATGTGTCAAGTGATAGCTATGGTAGCCTTCACAAAACTTGTTGATTCTTATCCATTCCTAGATACTAAACTTGTGTGGAATGCCATGTGTTGAATATTTCATATATGATTCTAAAATTTCCACCTAAACTAATATGGTTTGTATTGTTTCCAAAGTAACTAGTGGCACTCAAATTGGACCTTCCAAGCTTAATACATGATAGTTCGACCAAGAACAAGTGTTTGAGATTAGTTTTAGGAATAGTCAAAAGTCTTGAATTTCCACAACCCATATATCAAAAGGTAAAATGATCCAAAGGCTGAAATTGTTACCATGTGTACTTCACTATGTCTCCTAAATATTATGAAACATTTCTTGAAAAACGTTATAGTGACAATTCCAAGATGAATCATTTGTAACTAATTTTAGGACTAGTGACAAACCCTAAATTCCACAAGATATATCCCAAAACGTATAATTAAAATGTAATTAAAGTTTTTATCCAAATTAACTTGCTATTCTCCTAAGTATCCTAAAAATTTTATAGTCTGAAAATTCTCAAAAAAATATTTTAGCAAAAATTCCAAGATGACTCGCTTGAAGGAGAAAAAAACCCAAGAACATATGCTTTGATACCAAATGTAGATGCCTTGATAAAGAGAGAAGAATGAATTAGAAGCCTCTTTGAGGAGGCAAACTCCTTTAAAAATAGAACAAATGTATATCATTTGATGATCCTAAAACCATGTCTCCTTGGTATATATAGGAGACCAAGGGTACAATCACAATTACAAGATCTAGCCAAAAATACTACTATAAAAATAGAAATACAAAAACTCGATATCTAGGGCTTTACATGGGGAATTATGCTTAACCTAGGGAACCTTTGTCTAAGGTAATAACATTAAGGATGTAATATATGGTTTCCTAGGTAGTGTTTTATCATATTATACAGTTCATTAATATCCTTTCTTGATTTATTAGAAGTTGACATTTGATCTAGAAGAACCCCTATAGTTAGAAAACATTTGGAATTTTCCCTTTTCGTTCCTGTAGTTTATCAAGATGAATAAAGTAATTGATTTTTACATGTTTAAATAGAGTATACATTCATTCTATTATTATTATGTAAGTTCTTAAAATATTTTTATGCTTGAGAAATAGTTGTAATTTAGTAAATACACACTCTTGGATCTTTTCATAACATTGTCCCATTATTCCAAACTGAACAACTGTTAATGATGATATAGAACAATTTTATGTCAATTGAACATGGATTAAATTTAAACAAGATATTTATTTTATTCATTCCTTATTTAATTTAATTCATATGAATTAACCCTACAAGGAGGTATACTGAATTAAATGAAAAATTACAAGAGTGCTAGAAAAAATATCTTTCTATCCATTATATGGAGAATTGTGTTTGGAAATTTCTATGCAATTTGTACTTGAATGTAATGAACTAAGGGATCCACTGATAATGATTAAAGGTTGATTATATATGGCTATTTTAGGGAATATTTGTTTTGTTATTGTTGTTGAGGACAATTATGAACCATTGAATTATTAGTAGAGGACTACTAATATTCAACGAAAGACTTGTCTTGATTAAATTGGAAATTGATCTATAGTTGATACTTATTAATTCTTCCTTAGTTATAATTGAAATGATTCAAGTGTTATTGTCATGTCTTTGAAAATATATAAAACATACATAGAATTCTGACAGAGGATTGAAAGGGATAAAATCAACATTGATCAACATTGATCTCAGATCCTATCTTCCACGTTGATCAGCCAGATGTGGAAGTGAAAGTAACCCCCATAGTTCTTGGGTTAGACAAAGTGTTGTAGTTGGTAGAGGTTAGCATTGGTTCCCTTCAACTAGTAGAGAATAGTGAGAGTGTGAATGTCAACAAGTCGATACCAGTGCTACATAGATTGAAAAACTCAAGTCAAGAAAGTCCCATAGGTAGATAATACCTCTTGTAGTTGCTACAGATATATTATGGTCTCTCATCATTGTGGTGTCAAATAGATGACCAAGGATAAGTTACTAATCGAATTTGGATTGAGATACCCCGGTTTAAATGTAACTGGGTAAGTGTTGAGAGAGACAAAAACATAATCATCCATATTAAGGTATCATGGTTATGTCCCTCCTGAAAAATTTAATAATTGAATAAGAATGCACAATTTTAACTAAGGGTCACAGTGAATAGATGTGAATGAAATAAGATTTTTTTTTTAATATTTATATCAAGCTTTTTAAATGGAGGCAACCCCCCAACTAGTCAAACTAGTGTTAATGGAAGGAAACACTAGTAGGTTGAAAATACTAATATGACAAAAAATGTAGTCAACCCCACCAATAAATATATAGTAGCAGTTGAAAATCCATTTTAATAATAAAATTATGCACCATCACCTACCTATATACAAGGGGGATGAGAACCTCAATAGGCATTGGTACATATGTGAGAAATTAAAGGATGTCGTGGATATCAAAGATTAAATGAAATAGATGGCAAAATTTTATAAGGCCATAAACAAAGGAGCCCTCACATGGTTCATGGAATTCACAAATAAACAAACAAGAACAAACAAAAAAATAAAGAGTAATTTCTTGACATTCTTAAAAACACAAGAGAGAAAACACTTGTCTTCATAGAATTTGAAGGAAATTAAATATATGTCATGAGAATATATAAGGGAATATGATGAAATATTTAAATAACTATTCGGTCATACCACTTATACATCGACAAGTAATTTCTAGTCCAATGGTTTATCGTTTGTGGCAGGACTACTTCAGAAAATCATGATACCATTGAGAATGCATGAAATTCAATCCAGTGACGATGCCCTCAAAAAAGTGCCACAAAAAGAGTTGGATGATGATTAAACCATACCATC
The DNA here is from genome assembly GCA_009831015.1 of Picea engelmannii. Taxonomy (NCBI): domain Eukaryota; kingdom Viridiplantae; phylum Streptophyta; class Pinopsida; order Pinales; family Pinaceae; genus Picea; species Picea engelmannii. The sequence goes on from ML784599.1 coordinate 259,603, forward strand.
CATGGATAAAAAATTCAAAGAAAAATTATAGATTCTATAGAAATCACTTTGGGATCTCTCTATGCAGAGAGGATACCTTTGGTGCACCATCTACATGTATCAAGGGCACACTAAGGACTACTATAAGTACCATGCGTTGAACAGAAGATAATCATATGTTAGATGGGTATAGAAGGAATAGTATCGTGAAATATATTGAATCATCACCAACCACACCATGAAAGACTTTCCAAATAATTTGAACAACACAAAGCCAAAATGGTAGGCTATTTGTGAACACTCAACCCATAATATAGAAAAGTGTAAACGTAATGGTTGAAATAATCCAAACCATCATATTTTTTATCATACTTAGGATACATAATAGAACTAGGTTATAGGAGGTAGAGGAGGTGGTTATCAAGGAAGAGGTGGATATAAAGGAGGACTCCATGGTTAGTACAAACATGGAGGACATGGTTGAGGAATACCTAAGAAAGTATATTTCTTTATATGTCTAAAAGAACACCATTTAAGCCCAGACTATTCCTTTAAGGACAAAACTAATTTAAATTTTTGCAAAATATGTGGATTTAGTGATCACATCATTGAAAATTTCCAAATCATGTTATTAAAATTAAGAAATAGGATTAATATCAATATCATTTGAAGCGTTCCAAATAACAAAGTACTCAACTCCAAGAGCCTAAATGTTTCCATGAGATCTATGGAAATATGAGAAGGACATACATTGGAAAACAAGGTACCACAAATTAGTCCAAGAAGGAAACAAAATTGGTACTCAATTCCCCATAAGGAAAGAAAAATCATTATATAAGTGGTTAGTTTCTATGAAAATTAAGAAGAAGAACAAGAGAATAAATGGAAACACTGACAAAAGTGGTACCAAGAATGGATGAAGGATGCAATCCTAGAAAAAATCATAAATCTAGTTAAATAAGAATAATTAGTCACCTGATTACTATAATTACAATTTTTTAATATTCTTAAAGAGTATAGATAGGAACAAAAAACATGCAATAATTCAAGGAATCTCACAGAAGAAAATATCCAAGATTATTATGACCCATAAGCTAACCTAGAAGTTGATGGATTCGTGATTCCTCAAGTAATGATCAAATTCATATCACAAGTTAGCATTCTTCCCAATGAAACATGGATCATTATGGTAAAACATGAACCAATCATATCTAATAAATTCCTAAAACTTGAAGATCAATAATTTTTCAAAACAATCAACATTTTAAGAAGTGTGAAAACTATCATCATGGGGATATCAAAATTGGTCGATTTTGTAGTTAATCTAGTTGAAGGTATCCCCACTTATTCATTGTTGGTTACATGACCATGGCAATGGAAAATGAAAGTGAATATTTCTCTGGAAAAATATTAAATTATACTCAAAGGGAATGTGAAATATATCATCATACATTTGGATCCCATGGAGGGCTAGCCATGGATGGAGCCCTAGGAGGAGGAGATCAATGCCATAAAATTTTACCAAGTTATCCAAGGTGATAGATATGATGTGGAACCCATTTAAAAATGATACTTTTTACATGTCTCCTCCCTTTCGATTGGTTAGAACTCATGTACACGACATTATAAATTAGATATTGAATATTATGAGTTGAAAGAGAGAGAGTATTGGATGGTCAATGCCATGGATAAAAATATCTTTCGCTCTTGATTTTATATTAGATTAGTTCCTACAAGATATGAAAATAAAATCAAACAAAATCCAATCCTAATCCCCATAGATATAAATTTGAACTTAACTCTACCGCTATGATTTAAGAAACTAGATTTGTCATCAGTCCACATTGATGAGGTGTCCAACATGGTTGGGGAGAAAGGTTGACTGTGGAGCCCAATGCAGTCATTCATAGGATATGATGCAAGATGGTGGGACATGCATTCACCTCTCCTACATACTTGGATCATGGAAAACTCATATTTCATCAAGTATTTCGATAGAAATAAGTTGTTAGTCATAACTAATATATCCAATTTTAATCCAAGATTCATCTCTCTCACCCACATTAAAGATTGTGAGAGGGAATGAAGAAGAATTTGATACAAATATGAAATACTATGGCTTCACGTGTTTCCAAACATGTTGGACAACGTACCTTACAAGTGGTACAAGATTGAAGAGGAACATGATGAAACATATACTTGTGTTATAGCTGGAAAACCCACCTATGGACTACACTAGGGTTCAACATGAAGGTAGAGCTAACCATCTAAAGTCTCCTACTTTTAACAACTACCCCAAAAATACCCCACATTAATGCATAAAATACAAAGTATAAGGATTTGGTAACTCTATCTTAAACTCTACATCTGGTGTCAATCCTTTTGCATTCGGTTGTTCCTCGACTACAAAAATCCTCCCAAGGTTGACCTGTATTCATAAACAGACAAACAAAGAACTATGAACATGCATCTTATATGTGAATTAGTGGGTTAAATGTCATGATCAAATATAAATCAAACATAAAGATTGGACACATCATATAGCGGGACAGAAAAAGTACTTATTTATATTAATCTCACAAAGTCACATACAAATGAGATCGGTGACTGCTCCTTGAACCTGGTCTAGGCTCCTCTTCACCAAGATCCAACTGCTTCCATGCATATTTATCCTCTCATAGTTCTCTCTAGGGAAATGACATCATCTTATGAATGAGGGAAAAAGGCAAGAATAGGGAATTCTGGCTCAAAACTCACAATGTGGCTGCAAATTCTTGGGGCAAGAGGGGAAAGTGAAATGGATAGAGTTTCACTATTCTTGTGCTTAGCTTTGGAATGAGACCCTGACACCTCCTTTATATGAAAAAATGATGGTTATTCGGTTGGGTGACGGGATATAGGCGGTGGGATAGTTGGGAAACTAACCAATAGCCCGTAAGCTCAACGAATTCCTTGCAAATTTTTAATTTTTACAACTTTTATGAGTATAGGTGTGTTGTAATGGTGCAACTAGCATATGTAGGCGAGTTGTAGTGGTGCAGTAAGCATGTGTACATGGGAAGTAATGGTGCGTAGTGTGTACATCTTCAAAAATGTGGTTTTTAAGAAGATTTTCTCAGTGATGGCTTGGAAAAAATAGCAAGTAAGATGGCCTGATGTCAGGTATGCATGTATGGTTCAATTTAGGGTTATACCAAATGCCCCCTAATGTGTGAGGTTAGAAGATCATATGATGGCCGAAATACATTACAAATCTTCACCAACATACAAAGTGAGTGAGCCCGGGACCAGAGTTCAGGAAGTGCCATCTGAAAAAAATAATAATTATCTCACTGAGGTGGGCATACCCATGCTCAGGATGAAATAAATCATTGTTGTCAATAAAATACACTACATGTCGATGTCATGTCACTGTATAAAGTGTAGTCGTGAGCAATACGCAATAGATCTACATATCAAAATCAAAGATATACATGTATAGTACCCATCTTTAAGAAGACAATAACACCTGATGGTTGGAGATGAGGCCTTCATACCTCGAGCAACAACTTCAAGATCTTCAAAACTTGGGTAGGATTGTAATGTGAGTGTACTACTTCACTACCCATAGGTCTTCGATGGATCATCGAGAATAGAAAAGAGGATCTCGATGATCAGGTAGAGAACTTCATTGGTTTCAAACAAAGACTTGATTGGACTTTCGGGATGGTCGGGCATGAGGGAAAGATACAAACTCTAGAGAGGATAAATCAAGTTGGGTAAAAATTCCCTTGGACAATAGCATGGAAGATGATTATATTCAGGAAGCATGACATTGACATAATTTCACGATACAGGAGGCAACACAAACTCTCCATGTGTTTGGAAGAATAACCAAATGGATGAGGACACAACTCTATGTAGCGAGAACAGTTTCCTAAGGTCATATTAAATCCCAATACTTGACGACAAATGAAAGGATGTGATTTTTCCAAGGGCGACTCATTGTGCTGCCATAAAAAGAAATTATTTTTGCCATCCTCTTTTTGGGGTATATTTGATTTTTTTGTCCTTTTCAATAATTTTGGAAAACTTGAAAAAGAATAAAATAATTCTACATTACAAAGGATGAACGAGTGTCACAAGCATACTAGTTCCAAGTGCAAGGAACATACTAATGCTCAGAACAAGGAGACATGTACAGGGAAAGGACACTCGAGAAATTCCTCCATGGGTCAAGGTGTCAAGACGCAAAGGAAAAGTGCTACAAGGCTTGCGTAAAAGGCATGCTTCAAAGGTTCAATTGAGAGAAACATAGAGCCGACATTAGGCCAAAGACGCAGATATGAAAATGTTATTAATAGGACACAATGATAACGTCCTTCAATGTAATTTTAAATGAGCCCAGAGAAGGTAAGCTTGGGGTTTTTCATTTTTAGAAGGTAGTCTAGTCGGTTCGAAAAAGGGGTAAACTAGAACAGAAAATCATCTATTCAAAAAAAATTTAACGAGTGTGATAAAGACAAGATCACTCGATAATCTTTTCAATTTTAAGGAGTCTGAAAAGAGCTTAACTATGGACTCCCTGCCTTTTCTAGATTTAGTCTCCTTAGCTCGAAAAAGTGAAATTTGCTTAGTAGAACTCTTCCGGCGAGACTAATCTCCCGAGGTGTACCTTTTTCCTCCTTAATCTACAGATCGGAAAAAGGGGTAAAGTCATGCCAGTAGATTTTTTTCTGAACCAATTAATGAGTATGAAAGAACAAGGTCAGTCGACGCTATTTTCAATTTTAAGGAGTCTAAAAAGAGCTTAACTATGGACTCCGTAGAGGATGCTCTTCTGGACTAGTTTAACGAGTGTGAAGGAACAAGGTAACTCGGCTATCTTTTCAATTTTAGGGAATCTGAAAAGATCTTAACTATGGACTCTGTGGGGGTTACTTTTTTGTAATTTTAGTCCCTCGGGCGCAAAAAAGGGTTAAACTTATACCTGAGAATACTCTTCTAGCGAACAGAAGTTCCTAGAGCATACCTTTGTTCATAAAATTGACCATATAGATTGAAAAAGGGGTAAACTACCACTAGACAAATGTGTCTTCAAGTTTTAGTTTGGCGAGCGTGAAGGAAAACAAGATCGCTCGACAATATTTTCATGTTTATAGAGTCTGAAAAGAGCTTAAAAGAAGACTCATTTTCTGGGAGTCCTGAGGGTGAGGTCAAGAGTGATAACATATCACACGTATGAGGCTCAAAGTCATAATCAGGACTATACTAACAAGGACTCTTGAACCTAAATTCATTAATGATGACATGGACACCAAAATGCAACCAGGATCTACCTAGGGCATCCATGTACAGGTAGGATCTACCACTAAATTACGACACTTCTAAAGAAGCAATGATGGTTCTGTGTGGCAATTCGCTGGGATCAATCCTATGGAAAACTGAAAAAGACAACGAGATGCAAAAATTGGAGGTCGAACCCTAACTTAAATGCAAAAAGTTGGAAAAACAACTTTTACCAAAGAATCTTTAAAAAGTGACCCATCTCCCAAAAGTTTTCCAAACCAAAAGTGAAGTGTATTGTAACATCCAACGAGAAACTCAAGAACCCCGTTAAATGATTTTCAAGCTAGAAAAAATGACAAAAGCTCCAAAAAATGACAAAAAGGGCTAAAAAAGTCTATAAATAGAAGCTAGCAGCTCATTATCACCATTGTAAATTGAGAATTGACTAAAAATCCAAAAACACCCCTTTGCTAAAAGAGTTGATTATGGGAGCTTCAGAGGACGAAACAAACTTTCGCTTGGACCAAGTAAGTACAAATCAACCCCCCTTGCATTTCAATACTTCCTTTTTATTTTATTTTGGTTGTTGGGGGGGTGCATAGTCCTAAAAAGGGGAGGCCATGTGTGTACACGGGATGTCCAAGGACATCCCGCATATTCCTGTGTGCATACGTGAATGTTCCCAATACAGCCCATGTACGCCCTCAAGAACTTTGAAAATATTGAAAATACAGTAGTTAACTCCCCTTTGAATTTGTCATTTTGCAGGATGTATGTCCATTGGAGAGAAAGAGAGCATGAAGACATTGATATGTTGGTCACTAAGGACCCTACAGCTATAGCCACATTGAGGAAATGTGGTTTGTGGAAGTTCTACTAGTGTCCATTCATGAAGGCACAACCCAGGTTGTCGAATGCCTTGGTCGATTATTGGCACCCCAATGTTGAGGTGTTTATGCTTAAGGGGCAGTTGTTGACTCCAACGACTGAAGACATCTACTTCCTGACTGGCCTCTCAAGGAGAGGTGAACCATTCAACCTGAGATCTTTTCCCCCCAGGCCTCATAACATTGCCAATTTGATCAGATTACATTGTGAGGTTAGCACTGAGAAAGTAGGTTGTCAGGTGCTAATAAACAAGATCACCAACCTATCACTGAAAGTGATAGTTCTACTTATTGGATGGATTACTGGATCCACGGCCCTACATCAGGCCTCTCGGGTGCATATGAAAATTTATGCAGTGCAGTGCTTGAATGCATGGATATTCGACTGGAGCAAGACCATGCCAGACTACATGAAGAGACAACTCACCGAGTGTCGTGGCCAGAACAATAAGAACTTTGGATTTGAGACCATTTTGTTCTCATTATTATTCTTCGATAGTACCCAGTCTTAGTCCATGAGAGACAATTCGAGGGCATGAGGCCTCACTCCCAGCAGTGTGTAGATGGGTAGCATTGTTTCTGCGACAGGGGGGAGGAAGGACCATAGAGGCTTTCGATGATACATTTTTTGACTAGTGGGAACAACAGATTCCAACGATAGAGGGCTACCCCTAAATTGGGATCAACTTTTCCAGGGACCCGAACATGTCCATACCTCTCGCAGAGTGAGGAGAGATAGGTACATTTGTTTTTAATTTTTTGCTTCTTTTTATATAGATCGTTTTTATGGTAATCAGAGTATCTAACAACTATGTATTCGTTTATGTACATATGTGGGACCAGCATGTCCAACAGAATTCTCGAGGACCAAGCGGCATCCTCGACCGGAGGCAGTACCAGTCACAGTCACCAGACCACCAACAACAGCAGTAGTAGCAAGGGGACCTCCAGTCGGAGAGGCTAAGAGAGTTTTGAGACTAGTGGAGTGGAACCTCATTGCTCTCACTCGTGTAGTCCCTATGGAAGAGATCGAGGATCTCCCACCATCGATACAACCTCACGTAGTTGTGGTGCCCTGGACCTGGTTCCAACTCTTCCGACGTTTGGCAAACGTCTTGGTTCACTATGGCAGGGCCAACAAGCCTTGTCCTTAGCTTAGGATGGACCACTTACATGTTGAGAGAACGTTTTGTATATTTTTGAGGGAATAATCCCCGCGATGTATACTGGACATATTTTTTAGGCACTTGTACCCAC
>ML784599.1:273745-289846 GCA_009831015.1 Picea engelmannii
AATGAAAATGTCTCCTTGGTATATATAGGAGACTAGGAGGTATAATTACAACTAATGGCCTAAAGCCGACATAAATAAAATAACATTACTAATCTAATATGCCCCAATTAAGGGGTAATGGGCCAATATTAGGGCTTAACATCTACCACCTGACCATTCACTTTTGGGTAGTAGAGTGATGAATGCTCTTGCCTCAACCAAAGATTTGATGTTAAAACAGAGATCATTTTGTTCTGAAAGTGACTTCCATGGCCAGTGACAATATCCCTTGAGATGTCAAACATTGTTATTATCTGATTGAAAAAAAAGAGTTATTGTCTCGCCATCATCTTTGAACATTGGCATAGATTCGACCCACTTAGTGAAGTAGTCTACTTCTACGATGATATAACGGTTCCCCCTGGCTGAAGTGGGGTGGAATGTAGTATAATAAATCCCCCACTTAGTGAAAGGGACAATTGTAATGACGGGAAGCATAGAAGTGGGGTGTGTCGTCATATTTCAAGAGAAGATCTCACACAACTGGCACTTCTTTACTGATTCAATGCAATCCTTGATTAACGTCGGCCAAAAGTAACCATCTCGTAGAATATTTTGGGTTGTTTCCAACCCAGAAAAATGACCACCACATGCTCCGGTGTGGCATTCATTAAGAACGAGCTCTGCTTCTTCATGAGTGAGACACCGACGATGGATGAAATCTACACCTCAATGATACAAAGTGTCCTTGAGTATGAGATAGTTTTTTTCCTAATGGCATAAATGTCGATGCTCATCACGAGAAGCAAAGGCGAGGCACTTCAAATTCTGGAGATAGACTATTATATCTCCATACCAGGGGTCCAAAGATGAAATCATAAAAATATCTCCTTTAATCGGTGATTCTTCGGGCCTAACATCACCTGACTCGACTGGATGTTCCGAGATAATTTCTGCAAAGACCAATGACTTCTTAGATTTCATAGAAATGAAATCCAAGTCAAATTCCTAGAGGATAAAAATCCATCTACTAATCTTTCTGTCAATTACACGTCATGTCAACATGTATGGGAATGGATTCACAATGACAATGACGATGGTCTTGCGAAACAGGATATAATGACAGAACCCTTGGACAACATGTACTGCTGCCAATGCAAGATTTTCAACTTGGGAGTAGTTGAGTTTTGGTCCAACCAGGCCTCGACTCTGGCAAAAATCACATGTTCTTCAAGTAGATCGTCCTCTTGAACCAAAACCATACCGATGGTCGACTCTGTCGTGGCCAAATACAATAAGAAATATTTATTATAATTGGGTGGTCTAAGTAGAGGGGTAGACATGCAGGCACATTTCAATGCTTCAAATGAGCATTGAGTAGCTTCGTCCCAATGGAAAGGGATGCCCTTATTCAGTAAACGCATAAACCCTTTAGTGATCTCAGCGTAGTTTGCAATAAAACACCGAAGAAAATTGGCTTTTCCCTATAAACTCTGAAGCTGAGGGACTGTGCGTGGGGGATGCAATTGAACTATTGCCTCAACCTTTAGAGGATCAACCATGATCCTTGTTGTTGAAAATATAAAACCTAAAAGACGAATCGATGTCACGCAAAAACTACATCTGTTAGGATTCAATCGAATCCTATAGTAGTGACATCACTCAAATATAAGTTGGAGGGACATGGGATGATCATCTCTCTTACGAGATCATGATGCTAAATCATCGAGATAGGCCTCAACTATGTGTTTGAGATCATGGAAAGAAAAAGACATGGCCCACTGAAAAGTGGCTCCAGCGTTCTTCAGGCCAAAATGTATCTTCCGATAAGCAAATGTACCCCATGGATAGATAAAAGTTGTTTTATGCTAGTCTTCGGGCTTAATCTATATGCGATTGTATCCTGAAAAACCATCCATGAAAGAAAATACCTCACATCCTGCACATTCATCGATGATCTAGTCCATGAATGGGGTGGGGAAATTATCCTTTGGACATGCCTTATTCAAATCAAGGAATTATGTACATACGTGAATCGTTCCCTTCTTTTTTACCAGAATGGGATTTGGCACCCATTGAGTCAATTGGATGGGGTAGATGAACCCAACTTTTAGTATTTTCTCTACTTCATCTTTAATAGTTGTTGCTTTCTGAGGATTAACTGGACAAAGATTCTGTCAGACTGGCTTGGCATCAGGGTAAGTCATTATTTCATGTTCGATGATTCTTGGATCAATGCCTGTAATTTCCTCGTAAGACCAGGAAAAAACGTCGTAAAATTCTTTAAATAAATCAGTATAGATTTGAATATCCTCGGGAGAGCAGTCCACTCCGATGAAGACATTCTCCACGATGCTAGGGGTTCTATAGATATCAATAGGTATCGTTTTAAATATGGTTTCCATATTACCTTCAGTGTAAACTGCGTGCATAGCTAAAGGATCGATAGGACAAGACCTATCTCCATTCATAGTCAACACGAATTCACCGGCCTCAATTCTTCCTAACTCCCGGAGAAAATAAGATCTGTGATGGAGATCATCCCAGGGTTTCTCTAGACTAGTCAATGCCTCTATAATCGCCTCATCATAGGGCAAGACCAATTCTAAGGAATCGGTAGTGGTGAGTGAACCTTCAGCCCAGGTAGGCTCGAAAACTGGATATAACTCTTGTGCGGGAGTCGGATCAGGGTCAGCAGAAGCTTTTTGGACTATAGAGTACACAACCTCTACCACAAACAAAGGAATGGCCATACCATGATGCCCTGTCTCTTCCATCATGTCCAATGGGGAAGGAAGAGTCCACGGATCGTTAAAGTAAGTCGTACGAAACAACGACACTTGAAATATTTCATCCTTAGGATGGTCGGGGACAATCGATATGAACCTGGCATCATCGAGCGGAGGTGGGCAATCGAAAGTACCCATTAAAGGTGAGCACAAACCAATCCCTATATTGACAAGGACGAGTTGTGGATTATCAATCATTAGGACCGTGAATGCCCTCGATGAAGGGTTGGGACAAGAGAAATACAATTGATCAATGGACATGATCCGACCCTCGTGTGGAAATAACAATACCTATAAAATTGTGGCGACCACTACATGCATAGCATAGGTCCAACTCCTTCCCGACAAGATATTGTAGTCGAGAGGTGTATCGACAACTTGAACTTAGATGCACACAGCCTTTCCTCCTAACTTCACCATGAAAAAATAAATGATTCCATGTGATCTGAATGAATGACCATTGAAAGAGGTAAGAAGAGTAGGTGACGGAGACAAAATGTGTTGGCCAATGGCCTTCCAACATGCCAATGACATCACACATGTCGAGGCACCCTCATCAACCACCGTGCGGAAAATGTTCCAGGTAAACAATTTCATGGTGTAAGCCACTACTATCTTAAACGCGATGTGGTATGGGAGATGAGGTTTCAAGTTGGTCGTATCAAGCATGATCGTTCCTGGATTACAAGTCTCAGTAGATCCTAAGGCATCTAACAGATCCTTTCTCTGGGAAGGGAAGCTCTGGAGGACCTCGAAAGAAGACATTGCACAAGGGGTTTTTGACAAATATTCCACCATAGAGTAGTTATGGGAGGCCCTCGCATTTGGATTGTGGGAATCTTTCTTGAACGCCCCTTTCGAGATGTGTGTCATTATTTCACCCAACATCTTCTTGATCTGGAGAGGAACATATGGGTTTTTGACTTCTTTACCCTTCTCAGAAATGTTTAGCATTCCGTAATCGTGTGTCCTAGTAGCTATATGGGAATCACCTTTCAACATATAAACATTCGAGGTTGAGGGATTACTAGATGACAAAGGGGGTTCCTGACTGCCCCCATCCGCGTTTGTAGAGGCTTGAGTTAAATTTTTCCCATGTAGAAATGGGTTTGTTAACACAGCAGGTTGTTGTTGCACAAATAACTTTTAGGCCTCCACAAGCCAAGGGCACAAGTGAGTCAGATGGTATTCTATGAAAAGGTTACATGGATACTTTGAATTTATTTTTTTTGTGTTTCCCTCACCAACATTATTGGTGGGTTTCTTATCCCCATTACCCTTATTTCGTTGTTTCTTCTTTTCGTCAGCCTGCTAGTTGGACTTCAACTTTTTTCGATTGCACATTGTGTACATCTAATGTTTGAGTAGAGGGAGCAGCCGAACCAGTGGTTTGGCTGGTCATTTTCTACTATAGCGACAAATGTTGCAATTGATTTGATAGCTAATCAGCGAGCTTTGCTTGTGTTGAACCAACAATACCATCGACATGTGGTCCATACTTCTGTCTAGTCTTGTCAAGAATGGACCATGGTGCATCTAGAAAAAAATCATGAAGTAAAATAGACTGAGAGTATATCTATTCTAGTTGTTGAGCTCTCATTATCACTTCTTCCTCAGAAAACACTCCTGACGTTGTAGCATATTTAGATAACTGGGGTACCAAAGACTTAAGGAACCACTCCAGTAGGAATGTTGGTGGAACTGGTACTTTTATTAAACTCTTTCGATGCCTCCATTCTCGGATGTGATCTGAGATATGGTCAACCTTTCTTTGCTCAAATTTGGCCATCAACTCGGTGTCGGCATTGTATCTCATAGTTAATTGAAAATGGTTTAGAAAAACCATTGCCAATTCTCCAAAAGTAGATTATCTTGACCGGATGAGCTCGATGTACCATTTCACGACACTCCCTATAAGAGTGCGTTGAAACAAACGCAACTAGATGGAGTCGTCTCTCAACAAGTTGGACGAGCACCATAGGTGAAAGGTGGTCACATGATCGCCTGGATCTTCGTTAGGCTTACCTTTGAACTTTGGAATCTCCAAGGGAAACTTGGTCGGCATAGGAGGCCAATGTGGATTGTGACAGATTGGGTCATTCTAAAATCTTGACAAGTCTGGCAAATGCAACATTGTCAGAAAAGGTAGCTTGGGTTGTTGAGTATGTACAGAAGGAAAGGAGCCTGGAATTTCGCTAGCACCAGGTTGCCAGGAAAAGTTAGGTTTTTGACTAGGGTTCTGGTAAAATCCATGGTTGTGTCCAGTGTACAGATACTACGCTTGTTGAGACATCATCGATTGAATCCCGTAATTGGACGTTGAGGGATGAGAAGGGATTTCTCCTGAAATTCTATTAAAAAGGTTTTGGAAAGGGTTTCCCCCTACCGATCCGATGGTCATAGGTACTGAGCCTTTCCTGGGGTTCCATTGGCCATGGAAGGGGTTTCCCTCAGTCGAAATCCGTGACGAGGGGATCGATCCTTGCCACGGATTCCAAGGTCCTTGAGAGGTGTTTGCCCCCTGTGAAAGAATAGTACCCCGCATAGGATTTTGTGATCTAAAAATAGGCTTGCCCCCAATCGAGACAAAAATTTGATGAGAATGTGTTTCTACCAAACGCTTCGAACAAAGAGAATGACAAAGAACCCACTAGTTTAGTGTTGGAAAAAATTCCTTGACTACTTGCTCCGAACAAGCTGCAGTTCATGTTCGACCAGGCGGGCTTTTGGGGAGCACCACCTCACAAGGGAGACAATGGAGGTATATGACCCCCACCATAAGGGAAAGTATTATAGGGGGTTTAGGTGCCCCCCATGGACCCTTGTAGAGGAGCGTTAGAGCTCCCTTCCCCTAGACCTAGGGTTTGTAGGGTGGAGTAGCACAGGACAAAGTTCGTATCAAAGCCAGGCATCCCATATGAGAATGGAGGGCCTATCACACTATTGGTGAATGGAGCGATGATCACCACCATAGACATAATTAGACCACTGCCCGAAGTAGAGGAAGTTGAGACCATGGTGTTCCGGACTAATGAAGGTGGTTTAGGAGGTGGAAGGCCCCCTGTAGTGGCAGCCATAAAGGGAGTGTGAGGACTCCTTGACAAAGGAGCAGTGTTTTCTTCCATCGCTTCTTGTAAAACTATATGGCACTCATGATGAGTTATCCTTGGGGGGGTAACTTGTATCAAAACTGGCACCGACAAGTTAGTGATCAGAGGGTTATAATGTTTAAGAGCTTCCACTACAAGTTAATAAATGGTAAGCTCCTCTGGATGCAAGCATTCTTCTCTTAGGGATGGATCAGGTACAGTTTCCTACGGATCGGTCGCCTCAAATGACCCTTACTGTTCAATTATTCGCCTTCATGATGGTGGGGGTGGATCCAATTCAACCAGCAACAGGCCCTAAATCCTTTGCGATTGACGAATCTATTGATCTTCAACTTTGTGATAAGATCAATGACACACTAGGGATTTTACTAATGTTGAAAACCAACACACACTAAAAGGAGTTCCTATGAGACAAAGCAATCAAACCACTAGCTAGTTGGAAGAATTATGGAAGCACCCTCTAGGTATACTCTACAAAGTGTGGCCCAATTTCAATCCTAGGTACCGTGGTATACCCCCACAGTCACCTCTGTAAGTCACTAAAATAAAGGCGACTAGGTTGCCAACGCGCGAATAGTCACCAAGCAGGTAGAGTCGACAATCGGGTGGACCACAATGAGTAGGGTATCAAGCCCGAAACCTATCGAGGGTATCAAAAGCAAGTGTTTCAGAAGACGAATGAGTACCTCGAACAGATTCAATACCCATGAAGCTCCGTGGAAAATGCAATCAAAAAAATCCCAAGACAAGTCCTCTATATGTTTTCCCCACTATGCTTGGTCCGACTTTGGAGGGGTTATCTCCGCTACCTTTCTACACGTGGCCTCGTTTTTAGCCCCTGTGTTAGAGAGGGGTCCCGGATAACTTCCACGTTTATTGGAATTTTTAAACTCCCTACCATAGAATCGTATGTTTGTTTTATAGCCTTGAAGATTTTCCTCTCCAACCTAAATCAAGGCTCTCACCTAAACTAGTTGATGGACCCTAAAAAGATAAAGTCTAATAAATTTTAATTAAGTGTTAATTTTAAGTGGTTTGTATTAAAGTCAAGGAAATGGAAATGAAACTAGTGGTGTATTTTAAGAGACAAAAGATAAGAGAATTAAATGAAACTGAAACGAAACTACTTCTTTTTGACAAATAAAGATTTGTGAATTTACACTCTTTAACCAACTTTTCGTAACTATTTTTTCTAATATATTTTAAAAGAAAAACCTAAAACAAGATTTCACTCGACTATGAGCTACTTAAGTGTTCTAAGCATTTAGTAAAGAACTTAAGAAAACACTCTTTCTTCTTATAAGAAAAGACAACTAACCTAACTACTTACCAAACAAAGAAATACAATCCTTTTTTTTTATGGTTCAAAATAAGAAAATTGAAATAACTTCTTTTTCTTTTCTTTTAAAGAAAGTGAAAGGGAAAAAGTAAAGACAAGACAAGACCAAAAACTAACTTCAGTTCTATTGCAGATCGTAGGGAGTCACTGACAATACTAAATAGACTGATCAGAAAAGTCTCACTAACTCATCTCAAACCATTACTAAAAAAACACAATAAATCTTGATAAATAAATAAGCTAACTGACATCAAGCCTAGGCTAAAGACTGTAACAACAGATATCGGTACTAGATCAAGAAAAACCCTAAGAAGTATGACTTCAATCAAGGAAGAGGTTGATTGCCTCTTCTTGAAGAAAGACTTTCTTGACACAGGCACACTATTGACACTTAATCATCCTGTGTATGTACGCGAGATGTCCAAAGGTAGGGCGTGTATGTACGTGTTCACACCCACTGTAGGCTGCGTACACCTCTATAACTTCTCAAAAAGAAAACTAATAGTTAAGGCTAACAAGGCAAGGAGTACTGGTATGGTAGACCAGAATCCCTCAAATACACAACAACTTACAAAAAACTCGAAAACATAATCAAAACCAATTAAAACACCCAAAATGATATCCCCTAAAAACCCTAGAGGCCTCCCTAGTATGGTCACCAATTCTGCTATAGCGGAAAAAACCCTATATGGACTACATTAGGGTTCAATGTGAAGGAAGAGATAACTTTCTAAAGTCTCCTACTGTTAACAACTACCCCAACAATACCCCACATTCATGAATAAAATACAAAGTATAAGGATATGGTAACTCTACCTTAAACTCTGTTTCCAGTGTCGATCCTTTTGCGTTTGGTTGTTCCTCGACTACAAATATCCTCCCAAGGTCGACCTGTATTCATAAACAGACAAACAAAGAACTACTAACATGCATCTTATATGTGAATTAGTGGGTTATATATCATAATCAAATATAAATCAAACATAAAGATTGAACATATCATATGGTGGGGCAGAAAAAGTACTTCTTTATATTAATCTCACAAAGTCACTTACAAATGAGATCGGCGACTGCTCCTCGAACCTAGTCCAAGCTCCTCTTCACCAAGCTCCAACTTCTTCCACGTATCTTTCTCCTCTCACAATTCTCTCTAGGGAAATGGCATAATCTTATGAATAAGGAAAAAGGGCAAGAATAGGGAATTCTGACTCAAAACTCACAATGTGGCTGCAAATTCTTGGGGAAAGGGGGAAAAGTGAAATGGGCATAGTTTCAATGTTCTTATTCTTATATTTGGAATGAGACCCTGACACCTCATTTTATATGACAAAATAATGGTTATTCAATTGGGTGATGGGCTATAGGTGGTGGGACAGTTGGGAAACTACCTAATATCCCGTAATCTCAATGAATTCCTTGCAACTTTTTTATTTTTACAACTTTTTTGAGTATACACATGTTGTAATGGTGTGGCTAGCGTATGTACACGAGCTCTCGTGGTGCAACAAGAGTGTGTACATGGGAAGTAATGGTGGAGAGTGTGTACATATTAAAAAATGTGGCTTTTAAGAAGAGTTTCTCAGTGATGGCTTGGCAAAAATAGCAAGTAATATGGCCTGATGCCAGGATTGCATGTATGGTGCAATTTAGGGTTGTAACAAGTTGGAAAGAACTTAAAGAAAATTTCATCAAATAATTTCCATTCACCCTAGCATAAGTTGACATAGAAGAAGAAAACCTAAAGGATTGTTAAGTTCTAGAAAAATAAAGTACATGAACACAAAAACAATTGACAGTAATAGACTCTAGTCAGGAAATAAAATACATGGACTAAAATAAATGACTCAACTACGAGTCTACAAATTTCATGGGAAATAGATTTCAACCACATGGATCATGCTTATTACATGAAGTAAAAAACTAATGCCACTGAAATGATCACCACAAGAGCATAAATTATAAAAACCCACATCAAATTTCAATAAATACAATCAACATGATCAATTAGTATTCTATAGGAACAAAAATCCCAAAGTGTGGGTACAAAGTAAGCAATCTATGTCAAGTTTTATTAAAAATTCCCTACTCTAAACAAGATAAGTTTTGAAGGGTATCAATCTTTGAAATTACTAAATCCACCATGCTATTTAATCTGGAATAATCAATCCCCACCTTAGAAATATCGAAGATTGTAGAATGTGGTCATTGCACAAGAATTTATTTTGACATGTACCAAGTGTCAGGATTAAAACCCCACGGGGATTGATAAGTAAAGATTTCTTGGGAAAGAACTATCTTGCATTTACAAAATTGGATAGCATTGATGGAAAAAGGAGGTTTGGTACCCTCTCCATTATAAATATGGAATTATGAAATGTCCTTGACAAGGTATGGTTTGATTAAAGGTAACTCTAAACTAGCCCCACACATTATGGTACAAAGGACATCAGAGGGAAAATTCATGGGTCAAGAACCACATATATTATAGGGAATAATTGAGTAGAGTGGTGATAGGGTACTACTCACTGATGTAATTCATTAGAATGATCATCTATATTAGTCACTTAAGGATATTTCATCATCTGTGGCCCACGCTACTAATTCATTCAGTGATGAACTTGCCCCAACTTTGAGATATAACCCATCTCCTATGAATTTACTTTCCACAAGGTGAAACATAACCAAATGAGTAGAATGTTCCACCAACAGCCCTACCAATGCATAAGATACAATATTTTCAACCAAGCACATTTTTCAATCAATCGTATCCACCACCATAGTTAGTTCCACCATATATTTACATTATTTGGAATCATTGCAATCCAATTGTCCTCTAGATGGAAATGCAACATCACACAATGATACTAAGGAAAGAGACTAATAAATATTTAGTTATAGATATGAAACAAATTACTTATAATTTTGAGTAAATACTCCATGAGCATATAAATATTGTCAATGTTTCATAGAAACCTACACAGCAGACCTAGCTAAAGCAAGTACAAACAAAGCTTATCAAGAAAATGACAAGATATTCAATATGGAAGAATGAGAAAATATATTCACACTACTCCAATGAGATGATTAATGATCGAATACAATGAATGAATGAGTGATACACACACATATAGGGAAGACCATTCCATAATTAAGAAAAGTTAACTAACAATGACCTCTTCTTAGGAATGCATTCATGCATAATAGTGATGGTATAGAATAGAAAGTCTATAATAGAACTAGCTCTAGTTAACTAATAGTGAACTAGTGAATCGAAAATAGAAATATCTCCAACACCCCTAAAAATCACTATGGAGTAATAAAAAATGAGTGCTGACAACTAGGCCATATTAGGTACTCATGTACAATGCGACTAATCAACATTGAATAAAAAATGAGGAAAGAGGGAAAACCATGTGGGAACAAACTTACCCCTCAAAAGACAATGCATCAAAAGAAGAAAAGGCATTTTCTAGGAAACTGTGTTCTTCACTCCAAGATGATCCTCCAAAGTCTGAAACTTATACTCACTGAAAGTATTCCTGAAGATGTAAAAACATTTATGGATCTGATGAAGTCCTTTGGAAGCTTGTCTTTCCTTATAACTCTTGATCATGTGGACCCATCTGCACCTCAAAATATTTCTTTTTGGTGGAAGTGGAATCAGATCCCAAGTCTGATTCTTTAGGAGAGAGTCATAGTCCTCCTGCATGGTTACTTTCCATAATGGATTTCCCACAACCTCACTATAGGACTGTGGATCAGAATATTGAACCATATAGAGATGAATGGGCATCGTTGGTTCAGAAAATGAAAGTACATGAGAAGGCTCCTCATGCTGAGATTGAGTCCTCCTAGAATCTAGTGGATTCCTTGCAAGTACAACTACTTCCTAAAGAGTAAACCATTCCCTCTTGGGAATCTTCTAAAGCTTTGACATTGGATCCTTATCTAGTTGTATTGCCTACTAATTTCCATGTACATAATCTGAGTGTATTGAATCATCTCTAATTTATGGAACTGATGGATGCATAAGAGTCTCTACATGATGAAATGGTGGTACATCCAAAGTACTCTCATCATGTGTAAGTAGTAAAGAGGAGTCATGGTTAGTAAACTTAGTGAATTGATACAACCTTTATTTGTGGTGTACCTCACCAATTGCAATAATGGAATTGTCATGCATGTCAAGTACTGAAACTGAATATGATGTAAATTCTACCTTTTTACCTTTCTGAGTGATGTGATAAATTGAGAGAAGATTTATAGAAATATTTGGAACATGTAAAACATTCTCAAAACTACCATTAGGGAATTCCACTCTTCCCTCTCCTACAACTACTACTCGAGTATCATCCCCCATGAGAATAGGGGGTCTTGAGCATGAACTCAAAGAAGTAAAAACTTCCTCTTTCGCTGCAATATGATGTGATGTGTCAGAATATATAATCCATGAATCAAATGAGGAATTAATTGCAACAAGAGCATGATGATTACCTTTCTTAGATGCAGGATCTTCTTCCTTCTTCTTATTGGCTCCTTTAGGAATGAAGTTTCCAAGGTTGTTTTGTTAAAGTACCTATGCCATAAGATTGATTTTCTTATTCATGCATGTGGATTCTTCATCATTCAATTTATTTCAATAAGTTATTTTTTTCCCCTTCTTCTTCTTCTTAGAATTTGAAGAGTCTTTGGAACCTGAAGAATCGTTAAAGGGTTTGGAATATCCCTCCTTGTATTTATGTTTCTTCTTTCCTTTCTATTTGTATGATCCTTTTCCATTATGCATGGTGACTACATGTGATTTGAGATTCTTGATTAGGCCCATTTGAATGCATTTCTCCTTCTCATGTGTGAGAGAATCAATGAAATTTCCCATGGTAGGCATCTTCCACTTTGATCACAAGAGATAACTGCCATAATGGAAAGTGGAGACATAGACAACATATTTTGGTCCTATCTTGGCCAAGATTGTTAGAATAAGTTGTTATACTTGTGTAGACTTATCAGTACCAAAATATGCCAAGATAAATATCAAATATTTAAACTTGGTAAATAAATCTTGTATATTATCAAAACTTTTAGGATCCAAGGTATTTAACTCTACCTCAAGCATATGACCTCTCATCTCATTCTTCTTTCTGAAGAGACCTTCCAAGGTGGTTTATATCCCATTTGGAGTCTTTCATATGGAAACATGAAACCATAAATTAGTTGAAATTAATTCAAGAAGAAGTCGTGTGGCCTCATCCTCACAGTTCTCCCATATGGTCTTCTTAATTGCTGATGTAGGTTATGTTTCTATCGCCATCGTCAAATTGTACAATCCTTTCCTTTTGAGTTGGAATTTGGCCTTCGAATTCACTTCAAAGTAATTTTATGTTGTGAGGATTATCACAACATTTTACTGAATAATTGGTGTTGTATCCATCCCTCTAAGTGGTCTTGAAAACCTTAAAAATTAACCCTAAATTTGCAAGTGAAAATCCTGAGAAATCACTACAAAAAATCAACTTTTGAAGAGTGTCGCACCCTTTCAGTATGTCATAGTGAGACATGGTTGCACCCTGTATGAAGGACATAGTGAGACACTGTCACACCCTGTGTGAAGGCCACAATGAGACATTATCGCACGCTGTGTGAATCTAGGGTGCGACACTATAAAAAATTGTCCATAAATCCCCAATTTATAAGGGTGTATGCGACTGTCATACCTTTCGATAGGGAGAGACTATGCCATTGTTATATGCATGGATTACGCTCGTTGAAAATCTAATTTTCCTTCTTCTCTAGCCTGTCTGGTTTTCTCTAAGCAACTCAACTTTGATACTATGTCAATGTTTCATAGAAAACTGCATAGGAGACCTAGATAAACCAAGTACAAACAAAGATTGTCAAGAAAAGAACAAGAGAATCAATATGGAAGAATGAGAAAATATATTCACATTGCTCCAATGAGTCAATCAATGATTGAATACAATCAATGAATGAGACATACATACTCATATAGGGAAAAACATTCCATAATTAATAAAAACGAACTAACAATAAGTTCTTCTTAGAAATGTATGCATGCATAATAATGATCGTCTAAAATAGAAAGTCCATAATAGAACTAGCTCCAGTTAACTAATAGTGAACTAATGATTCAAAAATATAATTATCTCCAACAAATATGGTATTCATTTTTTTCAATATATACTTTTATATAATAGTGAATAATTGAATGTATAGAATTTAAAATTATATATAACATACATTCTTAATTATTAATATAATCTTTATGACAAAGGATTATTATTTTTCAAGGTATTATTAATAATTATAGGTGAATTTACTAATACATGACTACATAAATAAAAGAAATCTGTGCAAAATTATAAATATAAATATATGTATTTTGATTTTTTTTTATGAATTTAGTCCATAGAATTTGTATCCTTAACCAAAACAACAAACAAATTGTCTGAAAAAAGTATCCACATTATTGGTAATTATTCCAACCCAATAGACCATAAATAAAAAATGTAATTATGCATAATGACATGGAAAATGAAATAAATTGTTTTTGGATATGAATGCTTATCCAAAACACTAGATCGAAATGTGTCCTGATACATGACGCATTACAGTTCTCATCATCACCAATTTCAAAAAAACTAAAATTCTTAATATACTTACAAATCATGTTGTGAGAATATTTGATAATGAAAATATAAAACATAAGTAATTGTAACTTAATTGTTTTCTAAATATAATTGTTAAAATGATTGAAAAATTGAAAAGTGATGCATGAATTTTTCGAGGGTCATAATTTTTGACTTAGTTATCTGTTTGGGATGAAATTTTACAAGGAGATGTGATTTGAAGAGTTCATTGTCATATCGATATGATCCTTCATATAAAACATAATTTTGACACTTTTTTAGGGCCAAATTCTTTCATATAAGGCCTCAAATTGGGGTTTTAGTGTTTTTACGAGAATTTTTAAATTTTAAATTATTAGTTAGCTCGTAGTTTTTAAACTTAATCAGAAAAACGAGTTGATAAATAGTGTCTCTCTAGTTACCTCTCAGTTATTGGCCAGATTTAGAGACATGAGAGAATTTCCTAAAATTAGTTGTTTTCAAAAATCTTAGATAGTAGTTATAAAGGGTTGAACCTCCATTTTAATAGTTAGGGTGGTGAAAGAATAAAAGAGAGTTATTCTCCATTCTTGTGTGTTTCCATGGTCTTTAGATCTTGTGAATGAATCCAATTTTATTAGTTACATCATCTGGTATCACAGTAGGAAGAAGGTTAGGAGAGGAAGAGGAAGAGCAATGTATCTTGCTCAGATGCACAGAGATATGCAAAACCTCCAAAGGCAAGTAGAAGATCTTACAAACATGTTGGCTAGTCATAGAATAATACAAAGACAAGTGTCTGATGAGGGGACGGTCTAAGGAGATGTATATCAACATACAAAACATGAATAAGAACATGAAGAACACGAAGAAGAACAATTAGAGCACATGAATTTCGAAGAAAGGATGTGACACAGACCTATCGGCCCTCAGGCCGAGATCCACTCACAGGATCGTTCTATATGCCCTTGAGTCGGATCGGCTCTTTCAATTCCCACTGGAATTTGCAAAATTATTGATCCACAGGTCCTTTTCGCTACTCGCAATCTCACGATTTCGTGAGTCGTGGCTCCCGACTCTACCTTCTCAAATCCGCGATACCTGAATCGTCGATACAGGTATGGCCCTTCCTCGGTCAGCTCCTTCCTTGCACGACTGTCGGCTAGACTAAGCGCTATAACTTCTTGCCTCTCGTGCCTTCACAAGTTCAAAGGTCCAAACTTGGCACCTTTCTTTTCCGAACACCTGAGAGGTGATGTTGACTTTTCTCCTCTCGTTTTCGCTACTCAGAACTTCTTGAGTCAAAGGCTTGAACTTCGTTACCTTATCTCCTGAGTCCCTAAGATGTGAGAGGTCAACAGGGTGTTGACTCCTCCAAATGTGTGACGTGTGTCCACCAGTCTACTTCTCAGACCCACCTTGTTGTTCTGCCACGTGTTTCCTCCGTGCCTCGGCTCTCGGCACTTCGCGACTTTGCCTTTTGTGACTTCGGGATTTGGAGCACCCAAGTTTTTGGCTCTCACCCTACGAACCTCCGAATTTGTGAGATCCTCTAATCTCTGCCACCTGTCCTCCTCCTAACGAACAAGTGTGATTTTCTCGTGGTTTTTCTATTCACCGCTTCGGGACTTTTGGGACAAAAGTCTCGACCTCTGATCCTTCGATACGCCGAAATGGCAAAATTCTGACACGCCTTCTTCGCGGTTCCCATAAGGAACTTCCCGCCTGATCCAGATGGATATCGGTGGCCACCCACCTTTCCAACTGGCTCAAAACAGTTTTCTGACATTTTTGGCAATTTACTATTTTTAGCAGTTTTTTCGGGTCCTGAACTTCTGGAGCCGTTTTGAGGCCCTAAACGATGCTTTTTGGGGTATGTTGTGGCAGAAAAATTTCATCATGAAATTTTGTCGAAATGTTGTAGTCCTCAGATAGATCTTTCTAATGAGGTATTATATGCCTAAAATGGAGATCGTATGCAAAAGTTACGACCCCGGGAAGTTGATGTACCAACTTACCCAAACGGGGCCCACATGACTCTTGGCTCTTCATCTCCTAGGGTTAGGTTTTTGGATGTCTAGGACTTTTGGCATTCCTGTTTATTGTAAAAAGGCCTTTAGAGCCTCATTGTAATCATCTTCTTGCAAATACGCGCTGCCGTCACATCTCTTCTCAGAGATAAGCCGCCACCATTCTAGCAAGCTTGTTTCCGCTGCATTTTACAGTTTCAGCTTATTTCGTTATTTAATAGAAAACCAGTT
>ML784599.1:295196-306991 GCA_009831015.1 Picea engelmannii
TTCTAGCAAGCTTGTTTCCGCTGCATTTTACAGTTTCAGCTTATTTCGTTATTTAATAGAAAACCAGTTTTACTGTATCTCTGTTATTTTTGTGTTAAGCACCTGTTAATAATCTGTATTCATTTCGTTCTTCTCATAAAATCTAGATCACCGCCTTTTTGGAACTTCTCGGATTTTGCGACTTCGCGAATCCTAATGCTAAGACTTCATCTCTTCAACCCATGAAATCCTGAAATGGTCAACAAAGGTTTGACCTCTGTGTTGGTGAGAATGCCACCTGTCCACTCTCAGATGGATGGTCCTGATTATCTTCGCAGATTCGCCACTCGTGAAGTCAAGAGACTTCCTTCTTTGACCTCTGATGTTCGAATCCCCGATACGGGTGATCTCGCGACACGTGTCCTTCCAATCGGACAGCTCAAATTTCCCTCGCTATCTCGGGACTTCACACCTCGCGATCTCATGAGTCTTGATGCAAAGGTTTTGACTCTTCACTTCACGAAACCCCGAAATGAGATTTTACGTGGGTGATCCAATGACCCTCGTTGGTTCAGATCCTACAGTTTGATTCTCCTGAGATTACACTTGGAAAATACATGTCATAAATTCCCTGCTCCTCTGCAACATCTGATGGCTTCTGGGACTTCACAAATCCTCCATGAAATATTCCTACCGTCAAATTCCTCCTTGACAATTTCTACAAAATGAACACTGTGTCTCCTTTCGAAACTTTTCCTCCTACAAAACAATGTCACTGCGCCTTCTTCCGAAGATTCAAGGCACTAACTCTTCTAATATTTTCTTCAGCAACTTCGAAGACTCTATCCCTCTTGAGCTTGATAAAAAATCCTCAAGTTCTTTGGGGAAATTTCCTGTGCGCACTCGTTACAACACTTCTTCAAATACACCAAGTATTTGAATCTCTTTGACTCTGCACACTCCCTGCGACAACAGTCTTTCAACAATTTCATTCAGGTTGCAAACACTGAGACTTCTCTCGGCCTATGCACTCCTTGCACGGCTCCTGTGCTTAATTTTCACTTCTTTGAGAATGAGAACAAATGCTATCTCTCCTGAGCTTGCAAATATGAACTCTAACCTCTATCAACGCACACCTTGCGGACAATTTCACTGCACTCCTTGCAGGAAAACTCTTACTCAGAAAGAGAAACAATTGAAACTCATTCCTTACTCTCCCTCTCTTCAAATTTCAGAGATTAAATGTGAAATCATACATTCACACATCAAATAAAATGCATAACAAAGAGTAAACAAGCATAAGAATAACATTCAAGCATGCATACACAGAAAGTATTTGAACACCATGAGTCTGAATCAAGCTTCATATATTAATTTCAGAACTCCTGTACATGGTTTCTTTTACACAACTCTATGCTTCTGCTCTCCTGTGTTCTCTTCTCATAATAATCTTACAACTATACAATGAGGGTGTCTATATCGCATTTCCCTCCTCGCTCTAAACTGTCTAATCTACGAATTCAAAGAGACATACTTACATTTACTATTATAAATTCCTCTTAGTCCTTCAGACGAGACCGGGATGCTCAAGGTCTGATTACAATCTACCAGTATGCTCTTTATTAATTATCTCATTTAAGTTTGGCACGTCCAACGTTAAAACATTTCAAACAATTTATCATGTGCCAAAATGCGTTGGCACTTTCCCTATGCTCGCTTGACGTCGGCGATGCTCTTGCATCAGGATGCCCATGGATCTAGATAGGATCAATATGGAAGTTTCAGAATATGCAGGGAATCTTAAACTAGAGGAGTTAATAGATTGGTTGAATGCCATGGAATTTATTTTTGAATGGAAGCCTGTGCGAGAGGAAAAGAAGGTTAAATTTGCATTCACAAAGTTGAAGGATCATGCCATGATCTAGTGGGATCATGTGCAAAAAGACAGAGGAAAAAAAGGAAAAGAAAAAAATAGGACCTAGAGCAAGATCGAAAAGAATTTGCAAGAATTTTTTTTTTCCTCTAGACTATGCCCAGGCCCTTTTTTGTAGATTTCATAACTTGAAGCAAAACATGTCCACCGTGGAGGAACTCAGAAATGAGTTTTATCAATCGTCCATTAGCGTGGATCACCAGGAAACTGATGAGAAACTGGATAGAAGGTATGTGCATTGTTTAAAAAATTATATTCAAGATGAACTGAGCATGTATAGGGTTCACAACATGGAAGAGGAATACCAATTATCATTAAAGGACGAGGAAACATAAAATCAACAAATTTCTAAAAGGAATAAAGGAAGAAGGAGAGGTACATTGTCTGTCGCATGGGGTGGTTTTAACTATGGCATGGGCGAATCATCCCAAGAAGATGAGAAAGCATAAGATAATCGACAAGGTTACCTGAATCAACAATGAGGAAGAGTATTTCATAGGGGTATAGGTTACAGTGGTGGAAAAGGAGGACCTTATGTGTGTTTCAGGTGTGGTGTAGATGGTCATTGAGCATTTGAATTCCCAAATTATAACATGCAAGAGTCGAAGCAAGGAAAACAACCTAGTTTGAACTTGGTCCAAGTTGAGAATGAAGAAAAATGAGTTGAATATGAATTCCCTCATGATATGGGGGGGATTCTCATGATATGGAGGTCAATGGTGATTCCCAAAAAAAAGAGAAAAGACATAGTAGGGACAATGAACATTCTTGGCTTTAGACAAATATTTTTCGAACCAAATGTACTTCTAGGAGAAAGGTATGCCAACTTATTTTTGATAGTGGTAGTTGTGAGAATATGGTTTCCAAAGAGATGGTATATGTGTTTAAATTACATTGTGAAACACATCCCCATCCTTACCAAATTGGATGGTTCAAAAATGGGAATGAAGTCACCATTAATAAAATATGTTTGATCAAGTTTTCCATTGGTAAGAAATATAAAAATGAAGTATGGTGTGATGTCATTGTGATGGATGCATGTCATATGTTACTGGGGAGGCCTTGGAAATATGATAGAAAAGTGATGCACGATGGAGGAAAAAATACCTACACATTTTGGAAGGATGGATCAAAATTCGTTGTATTGCCCATTAATGATGAGGGGGAAATTGAGAATATGTTATCAGAAAGAGAGTTTGTTAAGGAAACTAAGGAAAGATGATTTTTTTATGCATTAATAGTGAGAAAAAGAGCCATGCAAGACATACCAATTCATACAGAAGTGGCCAAGTTACTAGAAGAATATGTTGATATTTTCCCTAATGAAATACCTAATGGTATTCCACCAAAGAGGGATATTCAACATCACATTGATCTAATCTCAATATCATCTTTACCTAATTATGAATCCTATAGGATGAGTCCTACAAAACATGCAAAGATCAACTAGAAAGTGACAAAACTTATGAAGAAAGGTTTGGTAAGAGAAAGCATGAGTCCCTGACACTCCCTGTGCTATACTAATATTGTTGACTGCCAAAAAGGATAATAATTGGAGGATGTGCACAGATAGCAAGGAAATCAATAAAATTACCATCAAATATCAGTTTCCTATACCATTCTTGGACGACATGATGTATGTCCTAGCGGCAACTAAATATTTTAGTAAGATTGATTTGTGAAGTGGATACCACTAGATCTGGATTCACAAAGGGGATGAATGGAAAACTACCTTCAAGACTAGGGATGGACTATATGAATGGATGGTGATTCCATCCAAATTGTCCAATGCACCTAGTACTTTCATGTGGTTGATGAATGTTGTGCTTTGACCTTATATTGGTAAGATTGTTGCCGTTTATCTTTATGGCATCCTAGTTTTCAGTAACAACAAAGAAGATCACTTGTAACATTTAAAAATTATATTGGATGCATTGAGAAAACATCAAATTTATGCAAACTTGAAGAAATGTAGGTTCCTGCTAGAAATTTTGGTATCTTTGGGTTTTCTCATCTCGATAGAAGGAGTCAATATGGATTCAAAGAAGATAGGAGAAATTTTGGAGTGGCCTAGTCCAAGGAGAATAACAAAGGTAAGAAGTTTTCATGGGTTGGCTACCTTTTATCGAAAATTTATTCAAAATTTTAGCCGTATTGTAGCACCCATGATAGATTGCACCAAAGAAAAGACATTCATGTGGACCAATGAAGATGAGGAAAGTTTGAAGTTTCTAAATAAGAAGGTAGCTAAGGCACCCATATTAGCCTTACCATATTTTGATAAAGTGTTTGACGTAGACTGTGATGCTTCACATGTAGGCATTAGAGTTGTACTTAGCCAAATAGGTATACCAATTGCATTCTTTAGTGAAAAGTTGAATAAGGTAAGAAATAGCTACTCCCCATATGATGTATAATTTTATGCAACTGTGCAAGAATTGCAACATTGGAAGCATTATTTAGTGTTGAAAGTGTTTGTGTTATTTACCGATCACATTACATTAAAATATGTAAACACCCAAAATAAATTGAACAGTAGACATGCAAAATGGATCTATTTATTACAAGGATACACCTTTGTTCTAAAGCACAAATCAAGACGGCAGAATCAAATTGTAGAGGCTTTGAGTCAGTTTGTAACAGCCATAAACTTCTAAACTTCATTAAGTTTCACAAACATTTTATAAAGTAAACTGAAACAATAACTTGATAGCATTATGATTTTCATAACATCTACTTCTGTAACTTATATTTATAAATAAATACTGAATTCATGAAAGGAAGAAATAAATACATAATTGAACAAAGTACCTGGTCCTGATGCTAATTTATGTTGTCTATGTGCCTTGTTGTTGCCTTCTTGCTATCTGCCCCTCAGATCAATCTTGCCACAAACAGGAAAATAACTGCCCAAAACTACTGTCCTCCCTTCCAACTAGGAAAACTACCTAGCTCCAGGATATCAACGGATATCCTGGCCCTCCGTGCCCAAAACCTCCAGCAACTCGGTGGCTCAACTGATCAAAATCACCACCAGAAACTCTCTCTGCTCACAGCAAGTCAACAATTCCCGGCATCCATTCCCCCTCCTGTCGAATGGTGCCCACATACCCCTCTTCCCGTCCCTTATTCCTCCCTACCGACTCACGCAGTTACTCCTTCAACAACCCCCCGTACCCCGTCCTTCGTCATGAGTTAATGTTTTTATCTTCTCGGGATCCATGGCTATACCTCTCTGCATACGCCACCATTTTATAACATTTTCATTGATCTTTTAAATTATAATTCTTAGGTCATTAAATGTGGTCTGTAGTTAGAGTATTACTTAGTTAATCACAATAATTTTCTTTTAATTAATTGTACTTTATAATCTTTAATCATTTATTCAATTAGGGTCGTTACATACACCCACCCTTCAAGAAACTTCGTCCCGAAGTTTAAGGTGTCTGATGGTACAAAGGAAAATAACATGGTTCGCACACTCACAACAAGTAACTGACGTTATCAGTAAGTAAGTCAAGAAAGCTCATACATACTATTGTATATGTACAAGAAATGCATGTGTATCTAGTACATGAAAGTCTTGTACATGTACTAATAATCAAATTGTCACTGTTTAGTAATTTATGTATGCATTCAATCCAGACAGCAAGACTAGTCTTTTATAAAAGACAACAATCATCAATCATTTGAGAAATTCTTTAATCACAATTATCCGGTTCAATAATTTATTTTAAACAACTGTGGTTTAGTTACATCATAATGAGTATTCATATATACACATTATTTTTTTTATCAACTCCCACCACAAGATAGATATCCATATAGTCTCAACTATTATACTCATCCTTCCTCCCTAACCTACTTCCAACTCCATTCCTATCCGTCCTCTTCTAGACTATCTTGGAGCGTCAGCTATACTGACCTAACTCCAAATAGAATCCGTAAGTGAAAGTGTCGCTATCTCGACCAAGCTTCCCTAGCAGGCAACTGACAGTCATCATCACACGACCTGGGGAGCGTGAACTAGCACCGTCCTCCCATGACTTCAGGTTTCAGAGGATACACGGTGGGAAATTCCTCCACCCCTCCTAACAGAATCAGGGTCAACACCCTACAATGGAGGATACACGGTGGGAAATGCCTCCACCCCTCCTAACAGAACTAGGGTCAACACCCTACAATGGAACATACAGGAGCACTATGTTGCTGAAGGTTTTGTCATCGTTTATTCGGTTTTGGTCAGTGTTAGTACCAAAATCATGCGCTAGTCCACATATCATAGCAATGCATTCAAATCAATATAAATTTCACATACATTATTCATACCACAATGTTTCTCAGTTAGTGGTCTTGATATCCACTTTCATCATCATTATCACTTGGCTATTTCATAGCCCATAACCTGCAGATTAGTCTGCAACACAACTCATATATTTCTATGCATTATCATCATATAATTGCATATTTTCCTCATTTCAATTTGGTATCCTCGTACCAATACATTAACATCAAATTTTTCCAATTTGAATTAGATTTCACACTATCCCATAATTCATGCTCTCTACACATTCACAAGATTATCATTTACCAAAATAGATTTCATCGTATCCAACATCATTCTATGGTATTTAAACATTCAACAATTTCGTTTACTCACAATATGTCGCATCATATACATCATCATCAATATCATTTAAACATCCGTAAAATTTTCATTCACATAATAGATCACATTACATGCATCATCATCAATAACACTTAAACATTCATTATTGTTCATAAGTTTAAAGTTTAATTATATCACTTAGTAGTTTCATTGTGAATAGGAAATAAAGTGTATAGGCCTCAGGTAATCCTGGCCATCTAAGTCAAAAGGTGGTGTTATCTACACCCCTCCTTCGAGAAACATGTTCTTGAGGTGGTCAAAATAGTGATGGATAGTCTCGCCGTAGTGTTTCGGCGTCCTCCCAAGTAGCAGATCCTAGACTATACTTGTCCCACTGGACCTTAACTTAGTCTACCAGACGGTTCCTGAGTTGTCGGACTCTACGGTCCAGTATGCGTAACGGTTCTATCATGAGGGTTCCCACGTCTGATACCTGCAATTCTTCCCAATTTAGTTTATGTGATTCATCAACAACATAATGACGTAAAATAGATACATGAAATACATTATGAGTTTAATTCAAATGGGGTGGCAGTACGAGACGATAGGAAATGGGTCCAATTTTCTCTTGGACCCTGAATGGCCCTATAAACCGAGGTGATAACTTTGTCCCCTTCCCGAACCGTATGGTACTCTTATTAGGCCTGATTCAAATGAAAACCTGATCTCCCACTTCATAACTCCAGTCGGTCCGGTGTGCATCTACATAGCTTTTCTGCCTATCTTGTGCTTCCTTTAGTCTCTGTCTAATTTGAATCACCTGTTCCTCCATTTCTTGAATCAATTATGGCCCCATCGTTACTCAGTATTCTAGTCTATCCCAACTCAATGGTGTTTTGCATGGCCTCCCATACAAAGCTTCGTATGGTGGCATTCCGATGGAACTATGATAACTATTATTGTAAGAAAATTCTACCAAGGGTAGGTACTTCTCCCACTGGGTTTGATTATCCATTACATACATCCTAAGCATGTCTTCCATGACTTGATTTACTCTCTCAGTTTTCCCAACTGTTTTAGGATGATAAGCTGTGCTTAAATTCAACTGAGTCCCCAATGCTGACTGTAAACTTGTCCAAAATCTAGATGTGAATCTAGAGTCCCTATCTGAAATAATATTCTTAGGTATCCCATGCAAACGGATAACCTCGCTTATGAATACTCGTGCCACATCAGCAACATCGTAAGTGTCTCTAACCAGAATGAAATGAGCACTCTTGGTTAACTTGTACACTATCACAAGAATGGCATTGTGTCTATGAGATGTGAGCGGAAATCCTACAACAAAATCCATAGAGATAATTTCCCACTTTGACATAGGGACGTCATGTGGTTGTAGGAGGCCTGTCGGGTGATGGTGGTCGGCTTTCACCTGTTGACACTCTAGGAATTTGGCGACGAAATGGATTATATCGCGATTCATGCCTGCCCAAAAGAAGAGTTTCTTCATTTCTGCGTACATCTTCTTCACACTCGGATGCACACAATAAAGAGATCTATGGGCTTCCTTCAGTATGATTCTTTGAATATCCCCATTCTCCGGGATATATATCCTTCCTCGATATCTTAACAATCCGTCTGTTTCCAGATTATGTCCTTCATACTTTGGGTCTAATTGCCTCCCGCTCTGGAGGTTTGAAGTAACCTTTAAATACCAATTGTCTCCTAGTAGTTGTGTCAACACATGTTCCCTCAGACTGACCTTTAAGGTCACCAAGGAGAAAATACGTGGTCTCCTACTCAAGGCATCTGCGACCACATTTTCCTTTCCCTTTATATATGAAATACCAAAATCATAATCACTCATAAACTCACTCCAACACCTTTGCCTGGCATTCAGATCTCTTTGAGTGAAGAGATGTTTTAAACTTTGATGGTCCGTATTGAGTTCAAAATTTCACCCCACAAGATAGTGCCTCCAAAGTTTCAGAGCTAGAATTACAGCTGCCAACTCTAAATCATGAGTCGCGTATAACTCTTTGTGCTTCTTCAACTTCCTTGATGCATAAGCTATCACTCCTCCATCATGCATTAGCACGGCCCCCAATCCTTGTTTGGAGGCATCCGTGCAGACCATGAAGTCCTTTTCCATGTCTGGCACTCGTAGAATTGGTGCACTAGTTAGTAACCTCTTAAGTTCACTTAATGCACCTTCACATTCTTCTGTCCATTCATACCTGACCCCCTTACGTTGCAAAGTGGTGATGGTTTTTGCTACTTTTGAGAATCCTTCCGCAAATCTCCGGTAATAACTCGCTAACCCCATGAAGCTTCTCAACTCATGAGAATTTTTCGGCACTGGCCATTCCATAATGGCCCTTACCTTTTCTGGGTCCACCGAGATTCCTTCGCCGGAAATGATGTGACCTAAATAGTGGATTTCTTTCTGGAAGAAGGAACACTTCGACAGCTTCCCATACAATTTGTTCTCTCTAAGGCAAGACAACACTATTCGCAAGTGTTCCTCGTGTTCTTTTTCATTCTTGGAATAGATGAGAATGTCATCTAGAAAAACTTGTACAAATTGATCTAAGTAATTCTGGAATACGCCGTTCATGAGGCTCATGAATACCGCGGGCACATTGGTCAATCCAAAAGGTACTACAAAAAACTCGTAATGTCCAAATCGAGGTCGAAAGGTAGTTTTTGGGATATCACTTTCCTTAATCCTTAACTGATGATACCCAGATCGAAAATCAATCTTTGAGAATACCGTTGCTCCTTTCATCTGATCGAAGAGGTCAACTATTCACAGCATTGGGTACCTGTTATTCACTGTAGCACGATTCAAGTCCCTGTAGTCTATACACAGTCGTAAGGATCCATCTTTCTTCTTTACAAAAATTACCGGTGCGCCCCAAGGTGAGACACTGGACCTTACTAGCCCTAAGTCTAGTAACTCCTTCAACTGCATTTGAAATTCACAAAGTTCCGGTGCCGTCATTCGATACGGAGTCTTGGATATGGGTTCTACACCAGGTTTTAGCTCAATGGTAAAATCAAGCTCCCTTTTAGGAGGTAACCCTGGTAACTCGTTCGGAAAAACATCTTGAAATTGTGACAATAACGGATACTGATCTAATGAGGGTCCTTTGCATTCATCCACTGCTTCCACTACATACAGTCGACACCCTTGTCTCAATCATCACTTAACCTTCATCGTTGATATAAAGTGTAATGACACTTTTCTCTATACACCTTGGATCTCTATTGGTCTTCCTTCATCATCCATACAAAGCACCCTCCTTGTGAAACAATCTAGCAAAGCTCGATGAGCTGTTAACCAGTCCATTCCAATGATTAGACCATACGTCCCAAGAGCAGTGATGTATACCTTCAACCTGGTAGTGCACACTCCTAGATCTACTATACAATTATCAACACTGGGTCCTACAGCTTGTTTTTCCCCCGAAGCCATCTCGACTTGTTTAAAGTCATCGTTCTCGTAGGCTGCCAACCCACTCTTTTCTAATGCAGAAGGTGAAATGAAACTATCTGTCGCACCAGAATCAAACAAAATTTTAACATTAATATGATTTAGCGTACCTGACAACTCCACCACAGTGGATTGATGTTCAGCCTGGCAATTATTAACCGCTGCATAAATATGGTGGTTGCTACCTGACCTTCCCATTGGTGCCTTTCCTTCTCTGTGCACAAACCCTGATTGTAACTCTAGACAGTCCCGTTCGTAATGGGATCCTTCGCATCTCCAATAGGCAATACGAGATTGAACCGGTGCACTGTTATGTGACTGATTCCTAAATGAGTTCCTTCCCCCGGAACCCCTACCCCTATTAGCTACTCCTCGAAATGGTCGTGGGCCTGTCTGCACCGTTGGCGATGAACGAGATGCTGCACTAGTTGCCATTGAAATTCCTACAGCTACTGTCCTTGGCACGACTTTGTTACCATAAGGTGGTGGCCTTGAGCCCCCTCCCCTAGTAAATGTCCTCAGGGTCTTTCCTATGAATCCAGGGCGATGTGGAAATGCCAATATTGTACCCCCTGTTAAGTTCATGTGTTCTTCTATGTAACGCGCATTTTCTACCGCCTCCGCCACTGAAGACGGTTTCCACATCCTTACCATAGCTCTGATCTTTGGGTTCAATCCATAAATGAAGCGCTCCGCCTGTCGTTGGTCATTGTCCATATATGAAACATACTTGACCAATTCCATAAACCTTATCTCATATTCTTCTATAGTTTTGTTGCCTTGGATTAGGGCATGAAATGCCTCTATTTGTTGTTCCTCATAGTATGTTGGTAGATATTTCCTTCGGAACCTCTCCTCGAAAAGTTCCCAAGATACTGTGTTTGGGGTAAGGTGTAGTTGTCTTTCCAAGTTGCCCCACCAGTTCAAGGTGCTATCTCTTAACTGGAAAATTGTGATCTTTGCCTTTGAATTGGACGTATAGTCCCTTAGGGAAAAACACCTTGTCATGCCTTCCAACCATGCTTCCGCATGTTCACTGGCGCGACCTCCGGCAAACTCCGGAAGTTTGATCTTTTGCAACTCTCGCGTGATGTCTTCAAGTGGAAATTCTCCCCTTGAGTTCCTTGATGCTTCTGGATTACCCGTTCCAGATGGTGGGGGTTCCACTTCAGTCCCTGCCAGTTGGCGCCCCTTTAGAGTCTCGTTAATGGCTTCCAACGAGCGCAGTATGAGGGCTAGTTCGGGCGATGGTAGTGGTGGTGTTGGTGTTGGTGGTCGTGTTGATGGTGTGGGTGACGTTGGTGGTGCCCGTGACGATGCTCCCCTTCCTCGACCCCTTCCAGTCGTGACCATATTGTATGATTTAACTTGCATCACCCTCAAAGTTGTCCAAGTAAGTTTAAGGACGTTTCAAATGGATGCTACTTAAACTTAGAAATAGGGTTAGGCGTAAGTTTTCTTTACTTGTCTGTAAACAGACATTACTCCATCAGGGGAATTGGCTCGGTTTGGGTCAGGTTTAAGCATCTAAGCTTGGTTTGTTCATTCTCATGAAAAGAATTATTGGTCCCCTCGCCCTGTGGCTACATTAGCCTTGTGCTTTACTCGTCACTTCCTAGTGCATGTGCCACCAGTCTAAGTTTTTACATCATTAAATATCTTTAAGGTAGACTAACCTTACACTTATTTTAAAAGAATATTATTATACTAATTTAACTTAGCTTAAATTTAAGTAAAATTATCTTGTCCTATATATATATATATAAATTATTTATACT
>ML784599.1:307041-327443 GCA_009831015.1 Picea engelmannii
CATAAGCTCCCTCGTATCTAACCCCCAATATCTACACCTGTCAACCTTCAAATCTCTACGCGTTCTTCCTCTGTCCCACTTTCTCATGCGCTGGGACTTTTCCTTGCATCAGTCTTTGTCCACCACAGCTCTGCCTCTTCTCTGCTCAGAGGTTTCCAGAATCTCTCTTTCCATGGATCACATCCTCACCATCATTCTAAGCACTTCACTAGTGCTGGTTAATGTTGTATATGCTCCAATTCGTTTTGAAGAAACAGAGTATATTGAGGTGGCCACTGACAAGATCCAGGACCTGGAGTCCAGTCTCTCTGAAATATTTGGGAATCAATCCCCTGTCTGTACGCATTGTGGAGCTCGCCCTCAACGATGGTAAGGGGTATAATTCAGTCCTCTAGTTGTGCATAGTTGTAGTACCTTCATGAAGAACGCGGGGTTATTCGAATTAAGAATTTGCACAAACTGTCCTTACGCTGTGGTAATGAATGGTAAATTCCTCTTTTGAACAAAATGATTTGCTTGTAATTCCCGTTCTGTACAAATTTTGGTATTCTTCTTTTAATTTAATTCATTTATATCTATCCTTTTATTTGTCTGTGCACATGCATGTAGTTAGATGCATATACCTTGTCTTTTGTATTGCTCACGACCCTTGGCTCCTAACTGTAAAATTTCCCCACTTAAATTTCGGGTTTCGGGGTTTCCTTATGCCCGATGCCGAGAGCTTCTGCCTCCACGGATTCTTGATCTTCGATATGTTCCCAGCGCTTTAGCCCCTAAGCTATGCTCGTGATCCACACGACCTTGCCTTGTGACCGCAGCCTTATTCCTTATCGGGATTTCGGATATCGCGCTATCGATTTGCATGAATCCCATGCCTACGGAATTCCCGATATCTCGATACCCGATGCGCCTCTTTCTTGCGTGTTAGCCCTTCCAGCTACACCAAGGTCCATGTGACCTGCACCTATGTGACCATAGTCCTAACTCCTGTCGGGATTCGAGGTTTCCCATAACAAATATTCGACGCATTTTGAATCCCAAAACCCCGATCTCCGATCTCGCGATATAATTAGGTCTCAATTAAACCGTCATTAATTAATTCTTGTAATCAAGGGTTAAGAGTTAAGTTAACTGTGTCGGCTTTCGGGGTTCGCGATTTCGTAGTGTGTGGACACCTTGTCCACAAGACTCGCGATATCCCGATACTCGATGCCACCTGTCCACTGTTGACTCTTCCGTGGGCCCCATTGTCCCTTGGCTTATCGGGAAATCGCGTTTCGCGATTTCACAATTCCTGTTGCTATGTTTTCGGGACTCCCATTATCCGATGAAGCTCTCCTGGGGAGCTTTCACCGATGGTGTTAGATGATTTCCACGCATCCTCAAAATGAATGGCTCAGATCTCGTCGGGAAATCACGGATCGTGATTTCCTTTTGCACAATTTCTTTACCCTCGAAAACTCCGATGCCCCCAAACACCGACTCGTTAGGATCTCATGCCACGCATCCTCGTCGATGGACGGTTCATAACTCCCATCGGGATATCACGAATCGTAACTCCATCATGCAAGTATTCCTTTCCCTCGAAAACCCCGATATCCCGATTCCCCGGTTGGCTGACAGTTGGCCTCCACTACGCCTCTATCCTCCTCCTCTGCTGTGATGACAGCTGGC
Source organism: Picea engelmannii (assembly GCA_009831015.1). Taxonomy (NCBI): domain Eukaryota; kingdom Viridiplantae; phylum Streptophyta; class Pinopsida; order Pinales; family Pinaceae; genus Picea; species Picea engelmannii. Next base: position 308,716 of record ML784599.1, read on the forward strand.
CCCCACTCATCGCAATTTTAGACTTCGCGATTTCAAAATGATGAGATTTCATGTCCACGAAATCCCCGATACGCCGATTCCCGATTTTCCGATGGGACCATACGCTGATGGTTCTCGATGTTTTCCACCTGTCCCACAGATGGACGGTTCAGATTGTATCGGGAAATCGTGTATCACGATTCCATTGTGCACAAGTTTCACGACTCCAGAAATCCCGATATTCTGAACTCCGACTCTACGGGATCTCTTGACATGCGTCACGCACAATGGACAGTCTAGATCCGATTGGGAAATCACGTATCGTGATTCCATTATGCAACGGTTCTACACTCCTAAAATCTCCGATGGTAAAATATCGATGCCTCCCCAGAACACTGACACGTGTCCTGCTGAGATCAATGGCTAGGATCCGTTCTCGGGATTTAGAGAACCACAAGGTCTTGATTCTCAGACTTAACAAAACCTCGATGACTCAGATTTCCCGATGACTCTTCCGGGACTCCTCCTATGCACACTAGGGCTTAAACCCCGTGCAACTTTTCTAGATCTAACGGCTGACGGGTTCTCCCGCGCCATACAAGTCTTCAAAATTTCCTTTTTCCGACCGTGCATTAACAGTTCCTTATTTAGGTAAGTTAGAGGTGAAGTAGGCCTTTTCAAGGTCTTGCAAATGTCCTTTTTGCATTTTATTTGGTATAGTTCATGTAATTATTGAATCTTACCAGCTTCAAGCCTTAGACAAAAATTTCCCTCGACGTTTCCATCGATTTCAGGTGTCTATTCTACCCGAAACTTCATCGACAAGTATTGCTCAAAATAAAACTAAGTTATCACCTCTGTTTTTCGTGCTTAATAGCTTGATTCCGGCTGCTTTAAAGTTAGCCATTTTGTGGGAAGTGATCCTTCCAACTATTTGGTTTTCTGCCCCTATTTTAAAGGCATTCCTTTGAATATTTAGACTAAAACTGTAGTGATCATACATGGTCCATTTAAAGGATGTTGCCTACCGTGGTTATTTGTGATATATCTATGAGATCATTGGCTTGGATAACTTAGGGGTACTACCTGACTATATTTTCGGATACTGTATCAGTTGTGCTGGGTTAGACTGAACGTTTTTGTTTGTGGTTGAAGCGTGGTTGGAGTTAACACTCGGGTTTTGGCCCATAGGCCCAGATTTCTAACTAAGACGCTCTGATACCATATGTAACAACCATAAACTTCTAAACTTCATTAAGTTTCACAAACATTTTATAAAGTAAACTGAAACAATAACTTGATAGCATTATAATGATTTTCATAACAACTACTTCTGTAACTTATATTTATAAATAAATACCGAATTCATGACAGGAAGAAATAAATACATAACTGAACAAAGTACCTGGTCCTGATGCTAATTTATGTTGTCTCTGTGCCTTGCTGCTGCCTTCTTGCTATCTGCTCCTCAGATCAATCCTGCCACAAACAGGAAAATAACTGCCCAAAACTATTGTTCTCCCTGCCAACTAGGAAAACTACCTAGCTCTAGGATATCAACGGATATCCTGGCCCTCCGTGCCCAAAACCTCCAGCAACTCAGTGGCTCAACTGATCAAAATCACCACCAGAAACTCTCTCTGCTCACAGCAAGTCAACAATTCCCGGCATCCATTGCCCCTCCTGTCGAATGGTGCCCACATCCCCCTCTTCCCGTCCCTTATTCCTCCCTGTCGACTCATGCAGTTACTCCTTCAACCACCCCACGTCCCCCGCCCTTCGTCATGAGTTAATGTTTTTATCTTCTCGGGATCCATGGCTATCCCTCTCTGCATACTCCACCATTTTATAACATTTTCATTGATCTTTTAAATTATAATTCTCAGGTCATTAAATGTGGTCTGTAGTTAGAGTATTACTTAGTTAATCACAATCATTTTCTTTTAATTAATTGTACTTTATAATCTTTAATCATTTATTCAATTAGGGTCGTTACACAGTCTTTGTTCTTTTGACAACCATGGAAAATCAAGTAATTAGGTTTGTTGCATTAAAGGATCTTTATGCATATGATAATGATTTTCTAGAGACTATGGAACAATTGAAGAATCAAAGCGTTGGGAACATGGATCTTAATGAAGGTGAATAATTTATGCAATGTGGATACCTATTCAAAGGAAAATAACTATGCATTCCAATTGGTTCAATGAGGGAAAATATTATGAGATACCTTCACAGTAGTGGTTTGGCAGGACAATTTAGAAAGGATAAGATGATGGCGTTAATCGAAGATAAGTATTACTAGCCAAAGATGAAAAAGGATATAACCAAGTATGCAACATGGTGTACGATTTTCCAAATGGCTAAAGGACACTCACAAAACATAAGGTTGTATATGAAATTACTAGTTCCCAAAGGCCCATGGACAGATTTCAGCATGGATTTTGTGTTGGGGTTCTCAAACACATGGCAAGGTAATCATTATATTTTTGTAGTTGTTGATAGATTCTCTGAAATGGATCATTTTATTTCTTGCAAGAAAACTAGTGATGCATCGAAGGTGGCAAAATTGTTTTTTTTCAGAAGTTGTTAGATTGCATGGAGTTCCAAAAGTTATTACCTTTAATAGAGATACTCGGTTCTTGGTCATTTTTGGAGGACTTTAGGGAAGAAAATGTAGACTAAATTACAGTTCAAAAGTTCCTATCACTCCCAAGCAAATGGGAAAACCGAGGTAGTAAATCGAAGTTTGGGAAACCTATTACGGAGAATTGTTGGACAGAAGCCCAAGCTGTGGGATTTGGCTTTACCTCAAGCAGAATTTGACTGCAATAGTTCAATGAATAGATCTACAAGTAAATCTTCGTTTCAGGTTGTTTACATTAGAAATCCTATCAGTGTCCTAGATTTGGTGCAACCACCACTTGGGGATAGGATCAATGATGATGGTGAAGCATTTGCAGAACACATTCAATAGTTGCAACAACAAGTGAGACAAAAACTGCAGGCCAGTAATGAACAGAACAAAATTATAAAATATGTTCACCGAAAATACCAGGTATTCAATGAAGGTGGTTTGGTGATGGTTTATTTACGAAAAGAACGGTTTCCTAGAGGAACTTAGCACAAATTCAAGTATAAGAAAATTAGTCCTTGCAAGATTCTTAAGAAAATCAACAACAATGCTTATAAGGTCGATTTACCAGTTGATCTTGATATCTCCCCTGTGTTTAATGTTTTTTATTTGTATATCTTTCATGGGGACGATCTGGGTGATGAAAGTGAGGCATAGGTGGATTGGAAATGGGGCATTCCGAGCAAGAAAAAGGAAAAGATTGCACATATTTTAGATAAGAAGACCCTTCATACTTGAGAAGGCCAATACAACTGATATATCGTCCAATGGGAAGGCATAGCACCAACAGAGAGTAGATGGATTACAGAGGGGGACTTGTTGAACCTAGATCTTGGTAAGTGGCAACAATTTGAAGATAATAACTTGTAGGAAATGCATTCTTTTCAACCTGAGGAGAGTGATGTAGGGATTTTTCGAGGGTCATAAATTTTGACTCGCTTATTCGTTTGGGTTGAAATTTTACATGGAGTTGCATCTCAAAGAGTTCACTCCTGTGTCAATCTAATATTTTAGATAAGACATCATTTAGACACTTTTTCGAGGCCAAATTCCTTCATATTAGGCCTCAAATTGGGGTTTTAGTGTTTTTACGGGAATTTTTTAATTTTTAATTATCATTTATCTCTTAGTTTATGAACTTAATCAGAAAAGTGGGTTGAAAATTAGTGTCGCTCTTGTTAGCTCTTAGTTTTTGATCATTTTTAGAGTCATGCGAGAATTTCCTAAAATTAGTTGTTGTTGAAAATCTCATATAGTAGTTATAAGGGGTTGAACCTCCATTGTAATAGTTAGGGTGGAGAAGGAATAAAAGAGAGTTATTTTTCATTCTCATGTGTTTGCATGGTCTTTAGATCTTGTGAATAAATCCAAGTTTATTGGTTACATAAAAAAAATATTTCATAGAACATATAAAAAGTCAAGGAAATAAAAACTCTTAAGATTCATGTGAGATTATAGTTTTCCTTCAATATAAGAAATCATCGACAAAATCATAATATCATTGGAAACAAAGCATATCAACGATGTGTTTTGTTAAGATAATTAAGAAGTTTTTAATGTTGGTTATAGAATTGATGGTTTAAGAAACATAATGAAGTTTATAATATTTTATGCTCTCGTAGAAAGTATTACATCGGTGAGACTAAGCATTCATTTTAGATAAATATGAAACACTATGACAAGATATTCAACATAATTTTACTAATTTATTTGTCACTTCCTAAGAATTCCCATAAGACCAAGCATACCACTTTCGTGAAGGACATTAACATTATAAAAAAATATCTATTAATTCTACAAATCTGTCAAAAAACTTATAAAAATTGAAACGGAACCCAATTACTTTAACACATATCATGACCTCAAGGTCAATGACCTAAGACTGATCTTGATACAGGTGGGATTTGGACCTCAGTTGACCAGTTGGATTTTGGAATGTGTTAGCTCGGCATCTATCGCTGTCTTAGTAAATGGGGAGGCCACCAACTTTTTTAAGATTGGGAGAGGCCTTCGGCAGGGTTGCCCACTCTCCCCATTGCTCTTCATCCTTGCGATGGAAAGCTTGAGATTACTACTAAAATCCAGCCAAGAAGCGGGCACATTAACTGGAATCAAAGTCACCAAATTGACTAAAATCCTCCATCTTTTTTTTGTTGACGATGTGTTACTAATGACAAATGCATCTTTGCAGGAATGGCATGAGATCAACCGCATCATTCAACTTTTCTGTTTGGTTTCAGGTTTAAAAGTAAATCTTCACAAATCCTCAGTACACTTTTCGGGACTAGAGGAAACAGAACTTCAACACCTCAAGCAGCTACTCCCGTATAAGTTCTCTGATCTGAAGGGGGGTTTCAAGTACCTGGGGTACTTCCTAAAATCTGGAGTGCAGAAAACAAAAGATTGGTTATGGCTTGCAAATAAAGTGGAAAAGAAGATTAGCCTTTGGAGCTATCGTTGGTTGTCTTTGGGCGGTAGACATACTCTTTGCAAATCTGTTCTTGAAAATCAGCCGGTCTACTGGTTATCACTTGCTGCTGTTTCGTTGTCCATCCTACACAAAATAAGGAAGCTCTTGTTTAATTTCTTGTGGAAAGGAAACTCAGATTCTCATCATTATCACCTTGCAAATTGGGAATCACTTGCTCGGCCAAAACTATTTGGAGGCTGGGGGCTCCTCAACATTATTACTTTCAGCAAGGCCTTAGCAACTAATACACTTTGGAGAGCCCTCACTAGCATTGGTCTTTGGCAAAAGGTTCTGAAAGAAAAATATCTACACTCTGTCTCTGTTACTAAATGGCTTCGCTCAGAAACATTTGTAAATCCCTCAGCATCCAAAATTTGGAAAAATCTGCTGAAAACAGTCCACATTATCAATAATTGGCTCACTTGGAAACCTGGATCGGGATCTCTCGTGGAGTTAGGGAGAGACAGAATTTTGGATTTGGGCACACGCTCCTTCCTTTCTGCTCGCCTCAGGTCCACTCTTCAACAAAAGCATATCACCGTACTAGCACATGCCTGGAAAACACATCATCCTACCTCCAGCTCGACTCAATGGTTAGATAGTGCCGAATTAGAACTCACCGGAGACATCGCTTCGGAATGGGACAGATTCAGAAGATCTCTTCAAGCATCGGGCATCACACTTGAAGATAACATTGATGAACTACATTGGACCGGAGGGAATGCCTCCGGACTCATCACTTCAAAAAATGTCTACTCAGCCATTTGCACAACACAGAATTTACAGACAGTCTCTGGATGGCAAAAGAGCATTTGGAATTGGAATCTGCAGCTGAAAGTTAAGCTATTCACGTGGCTGGCTGCAAATTATAAAATTTTGACGTGGCCTAATCTCCAGCGCAGAGGTTGGGAAGGCCCTAACAGATGCATCCTGTGCAAACTAGACAGTGAAACCACTGACCATTTATTTTTGCATTGTTCCTTCACGATTGTTGTGTGGAATTTGATTTACACCACAGGGAATTATATCCAGAAGTGGGGCGGAAGCTGTTTGACTGATAGTTTATCCAAGTGGACAGCAAATAAATTTGTGCCAATTACTTTACCTCCCCTTATTTGCTGGTTTGTGTGGCTTGAGAGGAATGCAGCAACCTTTAATAACAAAAACCCCTCTCCTCATTCGGTAGTGATTCGAGCACTTGGTACTATTCACAAGCCCGAGGAAGCTATTACCCGCTCCTTGCTACGTTCCAGTTTCAATTATCAGAATTTTGAATTTCCTATGGCTAGCTTTGATGGAGCTGCAATGGTAGGCAGACTCTGTTGCGGTGCAGGTGGCATAATTAAACTGTCGAACACCTTGGCACACAAATGGTTCCTGAACTATGGAATAGGCTCGAATACAAAGGCTGAATTATTGGGGGATTGGGCTACATTACACATAGCCAATCTACTCGCACTCCCGAAGATCCAAATCCTTGGAGATTCAAAGGTGATTATCGAATGGCTGAACGATAGGAGTGAATTGTGAGTGTCCTCTCTTGAAGGCTGGAAAAATAGAATCAAATCACTTAAGAACACTTTCGAGTCCACACAATTCTTCCACATCTATCGGGAATATAACCAAGAAGCTGATTCACTTTCAAAGCAAGCTTTAAAGGAACCGGAAGGATACATCACCCTTCACCTTTGGTCTGATGGAGTAAAGGGACAGCGTCGACTCCTCAAGGTCTATTAACTCCATTTCTCCGGTTCTCCTCTTTCAAATCAGAATTTCTTGGCTCTTGTGGTTTCAGCTACTGTCTCTAGCTCGGATATATCCAGTATTCTATTGGCTGAAAACATTTTCTGAAAAGGCCTCATTGTTTTTGTAATAAGCCTTTATGTTTGTCTTCAGATTTTTGCTGTAATTTCGTTGTAATTGCTGGAAAAGCATTCTCTGTAACCTTTCTGGATATTGCAGATTTGTATTGACTGCTAAGAATTATATATTTAATATAATCCGTGAAATTTTTCTTCTGGAAAAAAGGTCAATGCTGTTTGGTTACCTGCATTGTAGGGTAAAAAGAATTACAAGAGAGGGACCTTTGGTGACTAAAATATCAAATAAACTTTTAGTTTAATTAAAAAAAAAAACTTTTAATTTGATAAAATTTAATAATCAATAGCTTGTTCGGTCAATCAAATGGGGTGTCAAATATAACTCCACTATGTTCTATATTCAACATTCAACATTATTAATGAGGCGAGACATATAATCACTAAGATATCAAATAACTTTTTAAGTTTAATTAAAAAATATAAATTTTTAATTTGATAAAATTTAATAATCAATAACCTTTTAGTTTAATTAAAAAATATTTTTAATTTGATAAAAAAATCATAATCAATAGTTTGTTCGGTCAATCAAATTGGGTACGAATTTAACTTCACTATGTTTTATATTCAACATCAATATTGCGGTGATACATATAATCATCATAGGAAGAAACATGAAAATATCCCTTTTATTATTAGATAAAAGTAGTTATCATTATTTTTTTAATGTATTTTTTTATATATTCGTGAAAATGTGGAAAACCAAAAATATTTATACTCACTTTTTTATATATTTTTTCTTATATTCATTAAAATGTAGAAAAATTAAAGTAAATCCGTACCATATTCAACACTAACATTATGGTGATACATATTATCAATCAAAGAAATGTTCTTACTTTATCATTATTTCAGTTTTTCTTGTATTCATGAAAATGTGGAAAACCAAAGGTATTTATACTCATTTTTTTATAATTTTTTTTAAATTAATTAAAATGTTGAAAAGAAAAAATAAATATGTTCAACACCAACATTGTGGTGATACATGTTATCAATCAAACATTCACGAAAAATTGGAAAACTGAAGGTATTTATCATTAATTTTTTTTTTTTTTTCTAATAATCATGAAAAACTGGAAAATCAAAGGTAAAAATGTTTCAATACTGTAGTTATACATATTATTAGTCAAGATTGAAAAAGTGAAAAATTAAGGGTAAAAATGTTCCAATATTTTGTGGTTATACATATTATTCGTCAAGATTGAGAAATCTCCTTTTATCATTATTTTTTATATATATTCTTGTACATTCATAAAAATGTGGAAAAGCAAAAGTATTTATATCTTTTTTTATATTTTTTTCTTACATTCAATCAAAATGTGGAAAAGAAAAGGTAAATATATTTCATATTCCACATTAACATTGTGGTCTTTTTTTATATTTTTTTCTTACATTCAATCAAAATGTGGAAAAGAAAAGGTAAATATATTTCATATTCCACATTAACATTGTGGTGAAGGATGCACGTGGAAATGGGTTGATAACTGAGAGTTGAAAAAAATGGTGTTTCTAGGGTTTTTTTTAGTATTGGCAGGGGAAGAAGGAGATATGTAGCTCCCTAGATGGGAAAAGGGAAGGGTGTTGATTGGGCAAGGAAGTATTGTTTCCTGGGATGTCAGATCCCAGGACATGAAAGGCCATGAAAGAAGGGTTGGTAGAGGAGAACCGAAAGTATTTCAAAGATGTAGTTAAAAGAAGCCCCAAAAGCAAGGGCGAGGATGTTGATATGGGAGGCGTCTGCAATGGATAGACCAAAACATATCAGAAGGAGACAAACATGTCAACTCAGGAAAAGGAGGAAAAGGGACCATACCTAACAAATAAAAAAAAAGAGTTTTCAAAACGGCTGCCTACCTAAGACTGTCAAAAATCCCAAGTACGGGGTCACTTCGAATGGTATAGGTACTTACATACAAAGGATGCAAGATCATGCCCCAATCGGGAAAATTATGGATATTTGGCCCGCATAAATAGCCCTACAACTATGGATAATGGAGAGATGGAAGGTAAAGGGGAGAGTTGACCTTGAATTGGGATCAAAGGAATTCTTCATAGTTGTCTTCTCAGAGTCGGGCGAGAGAGACAAGGTTATCGAGGAAGGCCCTTATTTCTTCAACTCTGCAGGGCTTCACATGAGATTGTGGATAGAAATATTCGCACTGGAGAAAGAATACTTCATAGAGGCTCTAGTCTTGATCAATATGTACTCCTTGCTAAGAGAATTTTGAGAACCAGAGACCCTCGAGGGCATAAAAAACACATTAGGATCCTTTGTCAAGATCTCAAAGGTGACAAAGACGACCACGTATATCTCTTATGCTAGAATATGTGTAGACATGAATGTAGTTGGTGCTCTCCTAGAATCTATAGTAGTCTCCTACCAAGATGAAGAATGCACACAGCCTCTCGACTACAAGCATATTCCTTTCCGTTGTAGGAAAATCCATATTCATGGCCATCTCTTTAGGGATTGTCCCCTAAACCCTTCTCCTCAAGGGACAAAAGGTAAGGAAGAAATAGATCCGAAGGGGTTTACCAAGATTCCAAGTAAAAGGAAGGCAAAGCGACGACAACCGAAACAAATTGTAAAGACTCAGAACAAGAGCTCAGGAAATAGATTCAATATCCTAGAAGGAGAACCAAGTGAAATCAAAGACAAAGAACAACCAATAGAGATGAAGACAAAAACCAAGGAAACCATGGAAAACAAGGTAGAAGTTCCTAAACGACGCAAAATAGAGAAGGAAGAATAAAAGAAAGGAAATGGGGGGAAAGAAGTAACGATGAAAGAAAACTAGGATTCGACCTCAGACTATGAAGAGGAATCTGAACTAGATATACCTTAGGCCATGGAACTCAAAGAAACTAAAATAGATTTTCCAACTCTGAGGGAGATCCATGGAACTTCAAGAATCAATAACCTTACCATAGTCCAGCTCAGACGGTTACAAAAATAACTTGAGCAATGTAAGGGAAAGGAATCCAACCCAGGACCAGGATCTTTAGCCTCAGGAAGTATGGGTATTAAGACCAATCCCGTTAAATCCCCAAAGAAACTCCCAGGAGAGGAAAAAATAAGAGGGTGAGAACCTTACCGTCAAAAGATAGAAGAAACAAGAGAATTGATGGTAGACTCAGGACGAGTGGTATGTCTCCCAGATAACTATTTCCCTCCCCAACACAAACGTTGATAATGAAAATCACATCATGGAATTTAGAGGTCTGAACAACCCTTCCAAACAATGAATGATGAAGAAGAAAATCCCCATGATGAAAGAGGACATGATCCTCCTTCAAGAAACAAGGTGTGATGAAGGTAATATCAGAAAAATAATGCAAAGAATATGGCCTGGGTGTAAAGATAGCTGGATAGAAGCTGAAGGGGCATATGGAGGATTCACCACCCTCTAAGATCCAAAAACAATAGATATGGAGAATATCTCTTCTAGCTCCAGGATTCTCACCCTAAAATTCAAAATGAAAGGAATAGAGGAAGAGGGGTAGATCACAAATTCCTATGTTCCAACTACTCCTAATCTAAAAAGGAATTTCCTAGATGAAATAAACCTACCAAGAGCTTCTTTGTTTCACCAAGTATGGATCCTAGGAGGGGACTTCAACATGATCACAAATCCCTTGGAGAAACAAGGAGGCTAGCATAGGATCAACCAAGAGAGTAAGGTTTTTGGCAAGCACATAAAAAAACTTAGCATGGTAGATGTTTCAACCAAAAATGGCCTCTTTACTTGGAACAATAAGAGAGGAAAAGATCATAGGATAGTAGTTCATTTGGAAAGATTCTTACTCACAGAGAAACTCGGCCAAATTAAGCAGGGAATGTCTCCATGGGTTCTCCATTTCCAAGGCTCGGATCATTGGCCTCTAGCTCTTGAGTGGTCGCATGTCTAGAAGTGAGGTGCCTCTCCTTTTAGATGAGAAAAATTTTGTCTTGACCACTCGAATTTCCTTACCAACTTGGACCTATGGTTGAGAGATCTGAAAGACCTCCATGGAACAAAAATGTACCAATTCCAACAACTCATGAAGCATGTTCGTTTGTGTCTCAAAAAATGGAATAAAGAAGTATTCGGTAACATTTTGGAAGAAAATAAAAAAAATAGAACAAGAAATGGAGGCAATTCAATAGAAAGGCATTCATGGTATCTTCTCCTATGACCTCATTGCAAGGGAGGATCTGGTCAAAAGAAAGAGGAAGGAATATATATTATGGCATTAGAAATCCAGGATCCACTGGCTAAAAGGAGATAAGAATACTCTCTTATTCCATAATTGTCTAATTCAAAGAAGAAGCAGAAACAAAATTATGTCTCTCAAAGCGCAGTATGGTAACACCAAAGTGAAAAAGGAGAACATAGAGAAGGAACTCTTAAACCATTTCCAAAACCTCCTTATAGATCCCAAAATAAATATAAAAGAGGCTATCATTAAAATAACTGAAGTTATCCCTACGTTATTTCTCTCAGAGAAATCCAGAGCCTTGATGAGACCTGCCTCCATTAAATAATTGGAAGAGATTGTCAAAATTATGGCCTTAAGGAAGTCCCCCGGTCCAGATGGGTTTACTACGGACTTTTTTCAAGTTAGTTATCCCATTTTAGGAAATGACATTTGAGAGGTAGTGGAAGAGTCATACAACTCTAAAACCATTATGCAGGCCTTCAACACCACCTTCATCACCTTGATCCCGAAGATCAAAGGAGAAAGATTGAAAGATAAGTTTCATCCCATTTCATTATGTAATGTCATTTATAAAATTATTTCTAAATTGATAACCTACAGGCTAAAACCTATCCTCCCGCAAATCATCTCCTAATAGTAGGGAGGTTTCGTGGAGGGAAGGAAGATTCAGAACATAATTGTAGTATCCCATGAAGAGATACACTCCCTCAAGGTGTCTAATAAAGTGGGTATGATGATGAAATTGAATATGTCTAAAGCCTATGACAGGATGAATTGGGGCTTCCTCCTCAAGATTCTTCTAGCCTTCATCTTTGAGGAAGGTTGGGTAACTCGGGTTATGAACCTGGTTAATACAACCTTCTTTTCTATCTTGGTGAATGGATCTCCAACTAGGACTTTTAATGTCTCGAGAGGACTAAGACATGGTGATCCTTTTTCGCCTTTCCTCTACATAATCCTAGAGTAAGGGTTGGTTCATAACCTTTCTCGGGCCAAAATTTGAGGAACAATAAAGGGGTTGCCCCTTCTTTAGAGAGAAGAGGCCTTGTCGCACCTCTAATTTGTGGATGGCAATATTCTAATGGGTTCCCCAATGGTAAAAGAAGCATGACTAAGTTTAAAAAAATTATGGACCTCTTTAACTTAGCTTCTGGCACACTCATTAACCAAGAGAAAATGTAGGACTCATTTTTCAACACATCCCCCTGTATTTAATGACATCTATCCACCTTGCTTGGATTTCCAATTCCGTCCCTTCCAACCAAATATTTGGGAGCCCCCCTACTGTCCAAATCTCTTCACGACCCATCTTGGGAGCTCCTTTTGGCCAAAATGGAAGCCAGGCTCCAAATTTGGACTCACCGGTCTCTTTCACATCCTATTCATGCCCTCTTGATAATGTTGGTTCTCTCGGCCCTCCCTCTATACCTTTTACCAGTTCTAACTGCCCTGATGAAGTTCATTAATCAAATTCAAAACCTCCAATGAAAGTTTTTTTTGGGTGGCCCTTCAAAAGAAAATAAATGGCCCCTGGTGGCTTGGAACACTCTATGTCAACCTAAGTCCCAAGGAGGATTTTTTCTGACGGATCCCCAAGTTTTCAGCTCCACTTTGACAGTGAAACTTTGGTGGAGGTGGATCAAAACTCTTTCAGCCCCATGGGCTAGAATTTGGAGGAACAAGTATGCCCCTAATATCCCTCTCCAAATCCTAATTATAGAGGAAGGCAATAGCCTTGGTTCTCTGATCTGGAATAATACATGGCGAAACCGTGACTTGGTTCAATCTAAATGCTTTTGGGAAGTCCATAACGGGAGTCAAGGGATGATTTTAGGGGCTAAATTTTGCTCATGGTCTAATTTTCCATTATTTTTTCCAAAATAATATTCGTTATTCTAAAAATGGTTCGCCCAAATTTTATAGGATAAAATTATTTTTTGCCAAAATTTTATACAAACTATACAAAATCTTTAGAAATTTGAATATTTTTAAAAAATTATCGCCAAACATTTATAGTTCGCATACGAAGGGTTAGTAAGATTCGCCAAGGTTTCTACATATTAAAATAAATTTTTATCCTTAAAATCATCCCTGAATGGGACCTCAACCCTTTTTGGGATGACACTTGGGAGCAACATTCCATCTTAGGGGAAGAATAAAAGTATCTAGACCTATGATTCACTTTAGAGCATGCAGGATGGGTGAAGCTACACCATTACTAGACAACCTTTCAACCCAATGGAAACCCTACCTTGAGAACTTGAAAACCCTTAGAAGAATGGTTAGTTCATTGGAATGAGAAATCAAAAGACCTGGTATCTAAAATTATTCAAGAGCACCATGTCGAAACCAAATATGTGGAGGAAATCATTCGATGGGGCCACCAAGGGGACGAAGAATTCCAAGTGAAAACATCCTACCAGTCCATGCAAGACTAAGGAAATAATCATAGCATAACCATTTGGGGGAAGATTTGGTCCAACTCTCACTGGTCCAAAATATCAACTTTTCTATGACTGGTAATAAACAAAAGGGTTTTAACCTGGGACCGTATTCTTCAAAAAGGATTTTTAGGGCCGTTGAGATGTACCCTATGTCACGAAACATAAGATACTCTTGATCATCTATTGAGAAATTGTACATATACAAAGAAGCTATGGGATCAAGGAGTGATCAATTTCCTAAGAACGGACCTAAAAAAGGATAATGTTATAGATACTATAGAATCCTGGAGCATCAATCCTTTTAGAAATGCCATCATTAACAAATCCTAGGAGATTTATCCAGGCATCCTCATGTGGAATGTGTAGAAAGAAAGGAATCATATCTAATATTCAAAGATAAATCCATTACCAAAAACCAAATTTGAGAAATCATCAACAAAAATGTGAAATAATCCATCGTGTTAATTTCTTGATCTCCCCAAGACCTCCATCTGGAAGCCTCTGAAGTAGTTATTTTCAAAAGCTAGAATCTTGGTTCATTCCTCAATAATAAATCTCTGGCTCTGAAGGTGGGGAGAATGTTGATTCAAGAGAATTGGACCACCCCCAGGAAGGTTTTATAAAGTTAAACTTTGATGGCATGCACAAAGTAAATATGGAACCAATAGGAGGAGGAGGATTCTTTAGAGACCACAAAGGATAAATTCTTCTCCTCTACGCGTCCAACTTGGGAATTACAAATAACAATGCACCAGAGCTAGAAGGTCTCTGGCGAGGCATAGTGATAGACAAAGAGTGTGGATTGTCAACCTTGGAGGTAGAGAGAGACTCTCATTTAGTCATAAAAGGCCTGCAAAACTATTGAACGAGGTTATGATAGATAAGATCTCTAAGAATTGGCAGTTCAGCCAAGGCCTCTCAGTTCTGGGGGGTATGGTAACTTATTTAGCATTCATTGTCCCCGAACAAACCAAAAGGAAAGAAAATGGGTTGGTCGATTGCATTGCAAACCTTGGTGTTACAATGAAGGAAAGGTATCAAATTTGGCACTCAAGGGACCGACTGCCAGGTAGGATGGAAGAGTATATCCAATGGAGATGCCATGTTGATCTGACGGCATGGAGGGAAGTGTTCGAGATGGTCAAAAGGGACACTTGGATTCAGGGTCACCACCATGATGCAAGAAAGGAGGACATATGGTCGGATACAATGACCACATGTACAATGGAGGGACAAATTCCCCTTTATGAAGGGGGTCTGCAACCCGATATAGAATGAGAGGACAATATAAAATATGGATCCATGTGCAAAAATGAGGACCCACTTATGGTTAACAATAATGAAGAGGTTGAGAGGGCGGTAGAGGATCGGTCAGTTCAAGGTTAAATCCATGATGAAACTAAGTGCAGTCAAAGACAGGGATAATGAAGCCAGTATGAAAGGGAAATTTAAACTATTTATCAGTGGAAGGAGAGGCCACAAATTGCAATCACTCTTAACGGCTTGAGTTTGGTGGGAATTGGTCTAATATCCTCTCGATCCTTCATATAAGTTATTAATATGTACCACAAACACAAGCTCTCGAGTGCAGAGTACCATTCCAATATCTTTAGTGCTAGGATTTGTAGCCATAAATATGAGGGAAGAATGTATAATCATCGCAATATGAGCTACTCTATCATTTACATATTGCTCCTCTTTTGGTCAATTCTCATACTAGGGGAAAGAATGGTGCACCAATGGAATAAAAAAAATAGAAGGGGTTAGGTAGGGAGACACGAAAATGAAGCATCATCGTCAAGAGGCCAAGGCTTCCTCTCCAGAGGTGAGAAGGAAACAAAAGCCACAAAGGACCATTTATGGGTACATAGTGCAATGGATGCAATTCAAGTGGAAGCACATTATTGAGGACCATGCCTTAGCTCATAGAATGAGGACCACCAAGGATGAGATAATGATGGAAGCAACCAAGTGGGTTTCTGACCGAGATAACCCATAGACCAGAGAGACCAGATATTTCAACATGGTGGAATCATATTGGATGGTCAAAGAATTGGTGGGTTAGGTTGTTAATGAAAACTATAAGGAGAATTCATAGATCCTCCAAGCTATTCACATTCTCGAGGGAAAGTTCAAACTTTTCTACAGATCCCAACATGACATCAAGTTCAGGGTCAACCAGTCAGAGCTGTGACTAGTGCAACAAGAGAAAGGACCAAAAGTTGAGTCTCCCCTAGGCTCTATTCAATGTCCAATTCTAGTTGATGAAGAAGAGAGAAACCTTGGGCAAAGTCCTCTCATCATCAAAAGGAATCTAGTAGGAAATCCAATAAAGACACATGGATCCTCTTTGGGACAACTGGGAGAGAGATGAAGCATGTGACAGACACTCAATAGGATTTTTTCTAGCTCTATGTGTTTTTGTCAATCTCTTAGTAGGATGTTTTTTAGCTCAATGTCTTGTTTTCGGTCAATCTATTAACGACCCTATTTTTATCTTATCTATGGAACTTTGTTCAGTCTCATCTCTGGAACTCTAGTAAAAATAGAAAAGCTGAAAACTGTGGATATGATGAACAAGGTTTAGGGTTCTAGTTTTCCTTTGAAGAAAACCCCCTTTTTATCTATTTCTGTACTATATTATGTGATATAATAGAAGTTTCCTATATATATATATATATATATATATATATATATATATATATATTGGTGATACATGTTATCAATCAAATACACAGTCTCCTTTTATCATTTTTTTTCTTACATTCATGAAAGTGTGGAAAAACAAAGGTAAAAATGTTTCATATTCAACACCAACATTGTGGTGATACATGTTATCAATCAAATCACATTCTCCTTTTATCATTGTTTTTTTCTTATATTCATGAAAATGTGGAAAACCAAAAGTATTTATCATTATTTTTTACATTTTTTCTTACATTCATGAAAAAGTGGAAATTAAAGGTAAAAATGCTCCATATTCAACCCCAACATTTTGGTGAGACATATTGTCAGTCAATATTGAAGAATCTCCTTTTTATCATTATTTTTAATATATATTTTCTTACATTTACAAAATGTGAAATACCAAATGTATTTATAATTTTTTTTTTTTTAATATTTTTCATACATTTATTAAAATGGGAAAAAGTAAAGGTAAATATGTTTCATATTCAACAACATTGTGGTGATGTATGCCATCAACCAAAAACACTTTTTATCATTTTTTTTTTTTTTTACATTAATGAAAAAGTGGTGATGCTTGTTATCAATCAAATACACATTCTCTTTTTATCATTATATTTTTTTTCTTACATTCCTAAAAATGAAAAAACAAAATCAAATACACATTCCCTTTTTATCATTATATTTTTTTCCTTACATTCATGAAAATGTGAAAAACCAATACTTGTAAGAAAGTGGTGATACAAATTATCAATCACTATTAAAAATTATTCCTTTTATCATTATTTTTTATATATATTCTCTTACATTCATGAAAATGTGAAAAACCAAAGATATTTATACTTATTTTTTATATTTTTTTCTTACATTCATTAAAATGTGGAAAAAAAATAAAAATATGTTTCATATTCAATACAAACATTCACATTGTCCCCGAGGTGTAGGACAGTCGGTGATGGGGTGTGTTGTTAAGCCACTCCGTGATGTTAAAGTCACCGGTTCGAAACCTGCGGGGACAAAAAATCCAACCATGTTAAGGGTTGGTGTGGCTCAGACCGGGTGCGATCCCCCGGTGATTTTGACGGCTTAGATGCCCCTGAGTCACAGTTTCTCAAGCCTCCGCACAAATTAACAAACAAAAAAAAAATACAAACATTCACATTTATAAAAATGTGAAAAACCAAAGATATTTATACTTATTTTTTATATTTTTTTCTTACATTCATTTAAATGTGGAAAAAAAAATTAAATATGTTTCATATTCAATACAAACATTGTGGTGATACCTATTATCAATCAAACAAAGACACTTTCTCCTTTCATCATTATTTAATATGTTTTTTCTTTACATTCATCAACATATGGAATGCCAAATATATTTATTCTTATTTTTATATTTTTTTTCTAAAATAAAAGTGCTCCATATTCAACATCTAAATTGTGATGATACTTGTTATTAGTCAAATACACTCCAAAATTATATATATATATATATATATAAAACCAAATGTAAAAATGTTCCATATTCAACACTAACATTTATGTGAGACATGTTATTCATCTTTCGAATCTCCTTTTTATCATTATTTTTTAAATATTTATTTCTTACATTTTAAGGAAAGTAAAAATGTTATATATTCAACACCAACATTGTGGTGATACATAATAATAATAATAATAATAATAATAATAATTATATATATATTTTTATTACATCTATCACTATATGAAAAATTCATTATTATTATATCATAGTAATATATGTTATTACTCAAAAACATATAAATTTTTTTTTATCATTATTATATATATATATATATATATATATATATATATATTTTAATACAATCATTATTATATGAAAAATTCATTATTATTATTATATATAATTTTTTTTACATTCATGAAAATATGAAAAATGGGAAAATAATTTTTTTTAATTTAATAAATTTAATAATCAATAATTCATTGAGAATCAAAGTAGACAACGAAATTGACCTCCCTATATTCCATATTTAACATCAACGTTATGGTGATACATACCAAACACTTTAATATCTCTTTTTATCTCATATTTATTATCTTATTTAACTTCAACGTTATGGTGATACATACCAAACACTTTAATACCTCTTTTTATCTCATATTTATTATCTACACTATTTATGTATTTTTTTTTTTACATTAGCATTATTTATGTATTTTTCCGTACATCCATAAAAATGTGGAAAACCATATGAATGTGGAAATATATTTATCATGTCTTTTCATTGACACGAGGAATCTTGTGAGTCCTGAGTCATACACAAGCTAAACTAGGTGGGCACTAGAAACACTAATCTTCCATGAGAAACATGGACACCTAAAGTTTTATTACTCCATGTGGGATACTTGGAATATAAACTTTTCGAAAAACATTAACGACGTGGAACATGCAA
>ML784599.1:327543-360434 GCA_009831015.1 Picea engelmannii
GTATGTCCACCATCCATTTCTCTTAGTTCATTCAATATCTAGATCTAGGGAAAGAGTAGTATTCTGTCATGTTTTGTTCCAGATCCAGGTGGATCTGGGGAGATTGGTCTGTGTCCGCACTCACGAATTTATCCATAAACAGTGCCATTGGGGAAAGATACTCCCAACATAGAAAAGGTCCAAGGGGAAGGGAGTACAACCCCTTCGAAATCAAAAGCTTCTAAAACCCCATTTGAAATTCTCAACTCAGCTCCAAAAACTCCAGCTCCAATGGTAGAGGAAGCGGAGAATCATATCTTCCCCCTTGAAAATGACAAAGTCAAATTAGAGGCATCCCAATATAGTTCTCCATTGGGAACCCCCTCCCCGCCCTCATATGCAGAAATGACAAAAATTAAATCAAATGAAAACTCTAGATCCTCGGACGAAGAAAATTTTGAGAGACCCGCGAAAAGAGTAGGAAGGAAATCTCATAAGCAAGCCAGAGAAGAAGAAGCAGAGAGGAAAAAAACAGAAGGAAGCCAACCCACTGTTGAAATGTCCATCAGGAGAAATAGAAGAACTAGGCCCCCCAAAGGAGGCCTCAACCACCCCAACCCCAGTACATAATGCATGTAGTCTCTTTGAACTACAGAGGTTTGGGGAACCCATCGAAAGACGAAGCAGTCAAAGACCTCTTGAAAAATGAATCTCCCGAAATCCTTATGCTCTAAGAGACAAAAATTGAAGAGCAAACCCTCTTAGAAATCAGCAAACTGAAATGGAAGAAAAATGCAGGGAAAGTCATGAGCGCAAGGGGCTCCTCATGTGGTCTCGAAACTCTGTGGTCGGAAGACAAGTTCAATCTTGAAAGTTCCTTCGAGACTCAACATTGGATTTTCACCAAACTCCGACACTAATCAAGTAAGATTACCTTCTCACTCTTCAATCTTTATGTTCCTGTCCTTTATGCTGAAAAGAAAGAATGATGGCAAACTCTATCAGATTTTTTAGAAAACCAGCTCCATTTGAACATCATTTTAGCTAGAGACTTCAACTTAGTTTTTGAACCAAAAGAAAAGAGAGGGGGAAACAATGGTAGGGACCAAATTCTACCTTTTGTTGAGGATCTAGCTCACCGGTGGGATCTCCTGGACTTCAATCCCATGAAAGGTCTCTATACTTGGACAAATAACAAAGTTGGAGCCGACCACATTTCAACTCGTTTGGATCATTTTCTAGTCTAGAGCTCGCTCCTGCTAGAAAAGAGGATAATATCATCCAAAATCCTCCCTAAATTGACATATGATCACAAGCCCATTCTCCTTCAATTGGAAAAGGAATAAAACCTAGGACCAACACCTTTCCGATATAGCCCACTTTGGACAAAAAATGAAGGCTTCTTGTAAACTATTAATTTGACTTGGTCCACTCCAGTAACAGGGTCTTCGAGCTATGTGTGGGAACAAAAAATAAAGGAAATGAAGAACACCTTAAAAGAATAGATTAAAAAGACAAATAACACCCCCTCAAGTCATAGAAGAGAGATTGTTCAACAGTTAACACACCTGCAAATGGAAATGGAGAAGAAGGATATTACCAATCAATATTTAGAGAAGGAACAAGCTTCCCAATTCAAATCCTTTCACGCTTTTCATCAAGAAGAAGAGTACTGGAGGCTTAAATCTCGTATCTTGTGGCTAAGAGCTAGAGATCATAATACCTCTTAATTCTTCCACCTGTGATACAAATCCCGAATCTCTAGAAACCATATTTCTGAAATTGCCTCTACAGATGGATCAATTTCAAAAGGTTTAGCACAACTTAAAGAGGCAGCAAAAATTCATTTTCAGAATATTTATAAAGAAGATGGAGCTGATTGCGAGGAGGCCAACAAAAACTTTCTCTCACACATCTCCTCTCTGGAGAGCAAAGAAGACAACTTTTCCCTCATGAAGCCTTTTACAGAGGAATAAATATGCAATCATATTTGGTCTATGGAGCCTGACAAATCCCAGGGCCAAATGGATTTTCAATCAATTTCTATAGAAATTGTTGGGAAATAATCAAGATTGATTTGTTAATAATGGTAAAATCATTCCATCAAAAAGACAAAGTTGGAGGTAGCATTAAATCCACATTTCTAGATTTAATCCCCAAAGAAGCGAATCTTGGTGCCTTCGACAGATTCAAGCCTATTTCACTATGCAACACTTCTTGCAAAAACCTCTCAAAGCTAATGGCAAACATGATTAAGCCTTTTCTTGGGAAGATCATATCCCCCACTCAAAGTGGTTTTTTTTAAAGGGAGACACATTCTGGACAATGTAATGCAGGTGCAAGAAGCAATGCATTCTAGCCATCAACGCAAGGAGAAAGGGATGCTCATAAAACTCGATATGGAAAATGATTTCGACTGGGTAAAACTCTCATTCCTTTACAAAGTCCTTATTTCCTTTGGTTTCAATTCAAAATTTTTTAATTTAATTAAATCTTGCACTGAGAAGCCTTGGATAGCCTCGCTAGTCAATGGCAGGCCAACTAATTTTCTCCAAGCCTCGAGGGGTCTAAGGCAAGGTTGCCCCCTCTCTCCCTTCTTGTACATCTTAATGGAAGATTCACTAAGAAAAAAGCTAACTATTGAAAAGAAAGTTGATACTGTCCCAGGCATTAGGCTGGTGAAAGGCTTAGAACCAATCAATCACGCCTTATTTGCAGATGACTCCCTTTTGCTGGGTGGAGCCTCCATAAGGATAGCTTAGACCTTCAGTAATATCCTTCAAAGTTTTTGCATAATATCCAGAGCGCTCATCAACAAAAAGAAAAGTGCAGTGTATGGGTGGAATGTTGACCAACAAACTATCCAATGAATTGCCCACTTCCTAGGATTCTCGAGCTATGCCTCTTGGGAAAAAATAAAATACCTCAAACTTCCTTTAACTCTGGGATCCAATAAATCATCGTTGTGGACAGAAATAATAAGAAAAATCAAATGCAAAATAACAGCTTGGGGAGGATAGTGGCTCACAACTGTAGGAAAACTTAATCTTATAAAATCGGTCCTCTCTTCCTTTCTAGTCTACCAGGCATCCTTCCTTTTGGCTCCAAAGGAAATCTTGGTACAGGTTTCAAATCTGATCTGAGACTTTATGTGGTGAGGAGGAAAGGGCAATCGAAAGAAATTTCATCTTGTTAATTGGGAAACTATCAAATGCCCAATCAATGAAGGAGGTTTACAAATTAGAGATCCTAGTCATGCCAACATAGCTTTAGGTGGAAAAATTATTTGGAAACTCTACTCAAATTTGAGACACCCAGTAAGCCAAATATTAAGGAGAACATACCTCCAAGGGGAATCAATGAGAAATTTACAAGCAGAAAACAACATCAAAGGAACATTGATCTACAACCCATGTCGTCTTGGGCTAGACTTCTTCCAAAACTACCCGTATCAAATCCCTGGAAATGGAAAAAAAACGATGATATGGAGAGACAACATCATGGGCCATTCCCCCCTTGAAAATTTTGAAGAAATAAAAGAAATCCGCGAGTGGATTACTCAACGTGATTTCATTAAGTTAGTAGATATCTCCTCTTGGGACGCCACAAATAATTGGTGGTCATGGGTTTACCCTGAAATCCCAGTGCATCTACAAAATGAAAAGATTCTACTCATAAATTCGTTGACGGATTTAGCTCTTGTCCACCTTCTCTTGCCAGACAAATGGGGATGGGGAAAGAATGGGAAATACACTGCAGCTCAGGGTTACAACTCTCTCCAATCACTCCAAGCGATGACCGAATCAAAATCTCTCTAGAAGCAGGTATGGGACCCGATTGGTCTTCCAAAATTAAACTTCTTTTTCTAGATTCTAATGCACAAGAAAGCTATGACAGGAGAAAAACTAATAAAAAGAGGTATCGCTGGACCTCACAGATGCCCCATGTGATGTAGCGCTATTGAAACTATGGACCATTTGTTTGTGGACTGTCTATTGAGATCCAATTTTTTCATACTTTCTGCCATACAAATACACTCATCATTACACCTTCTCCGTGCATTTTGTCAATAATATATCGCTAATTACACCATAAACCTCCATTATCTCTTATTATTCATCCTATGTGGTTAATACATAATTTTCCATATTTTTAGTGATTAAAAGGATGATTATAAAATATTTTTGTCGATGATGATTTAATCCTATGCTTCTATGTCCAAGCAATATGTTATGTATTGTTCAGGTTCCATTATATGCACTGTCCATTTTCTGGTACCTATATTGTTTCGTCTGGTACCAGAAGGTTCTACAGTCAACCGGTACCTGCAAAGTCATCCGGTACCAGAAGGTTCTATAGTCAACCGATACCTACAAAGTCATCCAGTACCCACACTCCATGTCATTTGGTACCCATACTCCATGCCATCCAGTACTCAGTTCATCTGGTACCATTATTATGCTCATCCGGTACTCCAAGTCATCCGGTACCAAAAGGTTCTACAAGTCATCCAGTACTCACACCCCATGTCATCCGGTACCCACACTCCATGTGATCCAATAATCACAATCCATACCATCTAGTACTCACAATTCAACACATCTAGTAATAGGATGTTCTAGAAACCATCCAGTACCAGAATGCTCCAGGTCATCCGGTACTAGCATCAACAACAATCCAGTACTAGAAATAATTCGAAATTTTGGAAAGTTTCTAGAGGAAAATTGGGGACATGTGTTTTGTCCAGAGGGATGTTTACTTGCAGACACTTGTGGCAGATTTCACCCAGATCGCACGTGTGGACCTACAGGGGGAATAATTCTGCAAAAATTAGCAAAAAACTTAAATTGTCAACTTGCGCCTTGATTTCCATGTACATGGTGTAATATCTAGAAATTCGAAGATATGGGTTTTGTCTAAAATATGGAAAATTGAGTATCGCGTGGGAAGTTTTCAAGATTAAAATTGGTTTGGAAGATATGGGTGGAGCCCTAACTCAAATCTACCCAAATTGCAATAAAACCCAGATTTTTGAGGATTTTATCTAAAATTATAAATTTGAAATCTGAGCATTGGGATTTAGTCCCATCTACTCAATGATTTTTCATGTATAAATAAGCCTCATAAGGATGTGAGAAATATCCATTAGTTTCATGAAGTTTTTTGTAAGTAAGAGGTTTGTTCTTGTGAGGAAGCTTTAAGGAGTTAATTGCCATGTAAAAACATAGTTTTTTATCAAAATGGAGAATTGACTGTTGTTGATTCACAATGCATTATTATAGCTTAATCTGATTGTCTTCAAGTAGGGTTAACCAGTGTGATAAGGGCCCCTCATTCTGGTAGCATCCTTCTTCTTTCATTTTTCTTTTATAGATTATATTCTAACTGCATCCTTCTTCTTTCATTTTTCTTTTATAGATTATATTCTAACTGTGTTGTTTCAATCCATGTGTTTCATTTACAATTCGTATTCAGTTCAATTGTTATTTTCATTTTATGATTTAAATCTATTCTCTTGCATTGGATTCATGATAAACTCAGAGTTCATTGTTCCTTTGATTGTGCACATAATTCTTATATTTCTTCGACCATACTTTGCATCGCTTGTTTATTTCCATTTCCAATCTCAAACCTTTGTTCTAGGATATTGTATTCACATTTTATTATGTGTTGGATTGTTGCCTACAAGTTTTCTTCATTAACTCATTTCCAGTGTTGTTAAGAAAAGATTATACACAGTTAAGAGTAGAGGATTCATTTATATGTGTCAAGTGTCATGCATTGTTTCTATTCATTCATAAAAAATCTAAAACATATTTCTTCTCTTGCAATCCCCATTTGGCTCTTATATCAAATCATTGCTCCTTCATCGAAACCATTTGTATGCTTGAATGATCATAAACATAATTCACTTCAATTCCATATGCACTCACCCATTAATAAAACACTTAACTTATGGAAATCATGGTGTCCAACCAGATTTGAATTCATATGAGACCGATTGCAAAGCTAAATCATCTTACTTCATTATTTCTCGTGTCGATTTATCTTCTTAAAATAATCATTTAAATACATGGGGGATAAAATACTCTTCATTTCATTTTAATTTTCTCTATTTATCGTGGTTTTTTTTTTTAAAAAGAGTTGATGGTTTTAAAAGATATTATTATTTACACAGTTCCTTTAAGAGCTGAACACAAATAAGCATAATTTCCTCATTCATTGTGTGCTTAACTAAGTGTTTGTCATAAGGTATATATTCATTATTTGTTATTCTCCATTGTCTTCCAACTCTTATTTATTTACGTTTGGTGTACTCACTTGAGGAACAATCTCTGAATTTAAAGATTGATTTCATTTATTGTCTTGATTTCATTTTTAATCTACTTTGGTTTTGCATTGTTTTTCTTTTTCTTTGACTTAATTCTTTCATACTTGAAATCTCCTTCTATTTCCCACACTTGGTTTTATTTCTTGTACCTTTGGATTCCTTGCAGTTTACTTTCACATAGTTTCAATCACCAATAGATAGATTAAAGGTCTAACTCGTGCGATATGGCCTTCCCGCATTGGAATTATTCCTAAGGTGTTAGTTTCTATCATGAATTTCATTTTAGTTTGCTTGTTTCTTTTATTGCATTTGAGTGTGGATCCGCTATAGGAAATAATCATTGAAGGACATAAAACTTAAGTAAGCTACTCATGATTAATCACATGAACATCACCCTGAGTGCATGAATGACTGTGATCTAAGCATTTATAGGACTAAGTTATTCCTGCGTCCCAGTGATGAATCCTTAGTGTTAATTTCCTGCAGTGTGGGTTTGAAGATTGTTTTGTCGGCTTTAGATTAGGCTAGACTAGGCTCTAGTCCTACATTTCTTTCACCTGCACCTCGAATCTTACAAGCCCCAGTTGATAATTAAATGTGGGAATTAATAGTGAATATATTTAGCCCAACATTTTGGCGTCGTTGCCGGGGAGGTGCTAAATGGATTAGAGCATACGTAGGTTTCTTTTATTTCTCCAAAGCCTTGAGTGTTCCTTTCATGTAAGTGTCTTTATTTTCATGCAAGTGTGATGTGATTTTAAGGACAACCTAAGGGCAGAGAGAATACAGTAAGACGTGAGGGAAGATCCTACACATCCACTTTAGTGGGGTTACTCCAAAGTTAGGTTGTCCTCTTCATTTTAGTAGTTAGAATTTTCGCTTTATTAGCATTAGCCATTTGTTTTATATATATGAGAAGAGAATATAACTTCTGTGAACAGATAACTTGGTGACAATAGGGCCCTAGTAGCATGGTGGAGGTTCAAGTATATAATTGGTTTTCTTACATTCTTCTTTTTATTTCCTTAGGATTAAAAAAAAAAAAAAATTGGGCACTGTAAGAACCGCCCCTTTACACTAATCCATGTGTAAAACAGGACCCATAACCAGCAACAAGGACTCAAAGATGATCAATATTTTGGAAGAACACTCTCCATCCTAGCAATAGTTGGGATCTCAATCTTTGCCTCACAAAAAGAACAAATATTGACAGCAATCAAGAACCTATCTGGCTCTCCAGAAGTGATAGAAAAACAAGATTTCCACGAGTTACATCCACAAGAAGATCTAGAAGCCTCCTTTGATCACCCTTTCCAAGCTGTAGAGGAGACTGAAGAATCATTCAATGGAGAGAAACTGCTAGAACCTGAGATCGATGAGTTCTTGACATGCATATCGCCAGATCTAGTATGCATCCAAGATACAAACCATCCGAAAGAATATGATCTGCGTGGCATGATAGAGGGAGACATGCAGAGTGGTCTAAATGAGGAAGTGAACCAAGAACATCAATATTACATTGAACATTGGTTCCAGATGTCAACAATATTGAAGCACCACTCTCTTCTTCAACAACTCTCCACATCATCATCAAAGCAACTGGTTCTTCGTATTCTGGTAGAATATGCCTACATGAACTTGTCTTTGATAGATAGATCTAGTTTTGAATTAATCATGGTAGAATAGGAAGTTGTTTTGTCTTTTTTGTTATTGGATTGCAAGACTTGTTGAAGAGCTTGGGGATCAAGGCTCAACTTGGATTGAGGAAGGAAAAACATCAACAAAAAGGTATATTCTTCTTCCTTTTCTCTATTTGATTGACTTCGCTAGGTTTAAAAGGATTTTAGTGACCAAAGTTAGTACCTTTCTGTCTTGATCTTAGAGATTTAGGGTTCAAGAGGAAATCTGCTTGTCCGCAGGGGGATTTTCCTGTAACAGAAATTGGCGACTCCACTGGGGAGGAAGATTTTAGTTTTGGTTTCCTTCCTCGGTATTGATTTTGGCCTTTTCTCACCTTTATATCTTATTCATGTTGTTTCTTTTATTCTTATATGTGTTGTTGGCTCTTGGATTCATCCCATACACACTCAATTTTTGGATTTTCTTGAGTTTTTTTATTTCTCGGCAAGTTTTTGAGTTCTGAGAGCCCGACGCTCTCCTGACTCTACTACCAGAGTGTTGAAACTCCCTTGTAGGCTCCCACAGAGAGTCACAATGCTCTACTACCCTTGACAATAGAGCATTAGTCATTTTCTTCTAAGAAACTTTTGGGAGTTGATCTCTGAGCCTACTTTTTGCTAATTCATCTGCTCAGGGTTAATACCATCTCAGTGTGTCCTTGTATTGGCCTCCAACATATTGATTTCTAAGAATTGATTATGTTTTGTTTGGATTGTTGACATTTATTCCTTCCTTCCTTTGATTCATTCTTCTTCTTTGAGATTTGGATTCGATCTATTGTTTTTTTCATTTATCTGATTGAATGAAAGCTGTTGTAAGGAAGTTCGAAGATCTATCCATTTTCCATTTGATATTTGAGGTATTTTTTTAGAAACAATTACTCTTTTATTTACTTACATTTTCCCACCTTTCAGATCATTTTTACTGTTTGATCATCATCTATTAACCTTCTCCTACCTTCACTAGCAATTTCACCAATTTTTACGCATTTTGGGTGAGTTTTTCTTCATTTTTTTTAATTGTTTTTTGAATTTTTGGGTGGCTCAACGCCCCCATGTAGGCCATATAAGAGTGCTAGAACTCCCCTATAGTGTTTTAGGAATATCTTCAACACTCTGTACCCTTGAGACAGGGAGCACTGGTCTCCTTTTTGGAGGAGTTTTGCCCTTTTCTGCTCATATTTTCTCATCTTGTTTTGTGGAACTATTTACCCAGACTTTGTGATTGGTTTGTGAAGTTATTTAGGTTGATGTTTGGTGATTATCACCCCTTATTGTATTGATTGGAGCTTGAAACTTTTTCAGAAATGTGAAATTTCCCTTTCTAGCTGCTTGTTTTGTCGGGACAATTTGAGTGATTTATCTTTCTCCCTGTCTTTTCTTGGATTCTTCTCTGCATCTTCTTGTACTCCTTGAATTATTGATTGGTTGTAGAATCCTTGATGGTTTTCTTGTCAGAACAAGTTTCTACTTGTTTTATTTCATACCTCACTGCCTTGAGTGCATGCTTTGTTTGTATCATTTTTGCTTCGTGTCTTTTGCATATGCATTTGACTCTTTCTCCTGATTGAAATTAGTAGAACATCAAAGGATTTGTATCTAATTTATGTATACATCATAATAAAACAAAGAAGATACTTGCATTCTTTATTTTGGGTAGTGAAACTACCTTGCATTCGAAGTAGCGAAATTGCATGGTTTTTGGCATTTTGGGACATTGTGCATCTGGAATGATAAGAATTTTCTCCTTCTCGTAATATAACTTTCATAGAAGTGAAGTATTTTCATTCTCATTTATTTTCATTTTTTAGAGTCGGTCAAAACATCATTTATTCCACTCCATGTTCCTCTTGAGTAAACAACAACCTTAAAATCAAGCGCTAAACTAAAATTTATCAGACATTTTTTTTGTTAGCAAACCTACATTAGCTTAAGGTGTAGGGATTTGGAATAGGTTGAAAGGATAAATTTCCAAAGCTGTCAAGAAAAATTATCATCTTTCAATAGGGAGAGAAAATCCAATTTTCATTTAAGATTACTGGGATCCCCATCTCAAACAAGGGTTACACACGAGATCACGTTCGGGAGAGTTATAGAGATTATCCCTCCGTGGTTCAATCATTCGTAGTAGTCAGATCGTTTGTTGGGGGTTCTTCTTGAGGCTCAACTGTATTCATTTGGTCTTGGTGCTTCGTGAATTCTAAATCCATTCAGGATCCTCTGGAGTTCTACCGGTCCACTTGTCCTCAATTCTCTTGAAGTATTTCAGACTTGTTATCCCGCCCATACGTTCAGACTGGACTATCGACTGTACCCACCCAGGGGCTGACTGTGATTTGGTGACCTTAGTAACCATAATATTTAGGGTATTACACAAGGTGACGGTGAAGGGAAGTCTCATTGTACCTGGAACAGACATTGGTCAAACTCACTCAGGCTCCTTGGAGGGTAAATCCACAATTACTGCATGGAAGCTTGCACCAAGGCATAAGTCTATTAAGAAGGTCACCAACGTAAATGATCCACCCACTATATCCCCGCCTCTTCCTATATTGATCTCAGGGCATTGGATTTCATCACCAACTAGTGGTTTCATTGTGGGAAGTTTTGTTTGATTGTTTTCTTCTTAGATTCATAGCGTTTGTTGTTTGTTTTACTCAGTGGACCTTAGGTTGAGTCAATGTTAATGGAATCAACTCCTGGGAGTACCAATGGAGGAACCCCTTGTCCTGGGGAACCTTTCACCTTTCCTTCTTTTGGAAACATTATTCCTCTGTACATTGCCACACTGAGTCTCCCATGACTCACCATAGGCTTATCGGTTTGGGTGTTCCCCACTCTGGTGATCTCAAATATTCCCAGTGCTTTAGCTGCACCTAATAATTAAGATGTCAGTACACCACCCACACATCAACCTCATGTCGAATTTTTTCCTTCTTCACCCATTAAGTCTCCTTCCCTATCTCCTTCTTCACCTAGTGAAATCTCTAAAGCAAGTAGCTAGGTTGATAAGAAGAAGAAGAAACAGAAAGAGATGAAGAAGAAGAACCTGAAAAGACCAAGCCTCCAACCATATCATATGTTGGATCCAAGCAACCAGCTACTATTAATCATACTGAGAGTGTTGATAAGGTTGACAAGATTAAAACGAAGAATCTGAAACTCAAATTCCCTTGCACTCTTTGTAAGGGTGACCACTTTTTGAGGGATTTCCCTAGTCTTCCCAAGGTCTCAGAAATGTGGTCCTCCACGTCATTGACCTCTGCTAGACATGTTGGTGATGCCCCATCAAATAGTGACATTAAGGTTGGTAAGAAGAAGACAACTGTCAAATTTCCTTGTATGTTATGCGAAGGAGACCATTATTCTCACCTTTGTCCTCGTAAGGATGAGGCTTATTCTCTTTTTGAAAAGCTTCAACTTCCAATTGGTTATCGTAATATTTCCCCCAACCCATTGCTAGTTGATGGAATGGTCAATCCAGTTCCATGCCCGGTCAGTGCAGTTGATCAGGTGGTCAATTTAGCTTCATTCTCGGTTAAACCACTAACCAAGGTAGATGATCCAATTCCGTCATCGATCAACCCCTTTCCTCATCTAAAATGTGAAACCCAAGTGACTGATTCAGTCCCGTCATTGGTCAGTCCCACATTTCATCTAAAGAGTGCCAACGTGGTCAATCCCACTCCTTCTTTGACAAGTTCCAAAGTGGTTGTTCCAGTCCCTTCATCAGTCAGTCCAGTTGATCATGTTGTCAATCTGGTCATGTCCTTAGTTGAACTAGTTGACAAAGTTGTTGGTTGTGGAGCCTGATTATCTTCCTGATTCAAAGGTCTTTTACTTTCAGCCGTGTTTATACCCCATGAAGTATTTACTCCCCAGAAGTATGTACACTCTTCCACATGGGGGAGTGTAGAGGGGGGGTACCCCCTTTGCGGGGTCTGGGGGGGCTATCCCCCCAGCTGGGGGGTCTGGGGGCAAGCGGGCCCCCGAAGGAAAAATTGCCTTGTAAATGTATATTGTAATTTCATTGTAAATATGGACCGTTCATTATAAGGTCGAAAATCTAATGATAGAAATTATGTTAGGGTTTTTTTCCCTAGAAGGAAACCCTTTTTTATGAGGAAAATGTATTGCGGCTATGGTTGATGACGAATATTGTATTCTGAGATAGGAGACTATGAAAGAAAGAAGAGGAAGTTACAGCGGGTTTGTTGTAGGTTGTATCCCTTCATATGTTGGATAATAATAAAGGAAGGATCTGGCAATTTCTCTAGTGGACGTATCCCACACTGGGTGAACCATGTAAATCTGTGTCTCTATTGTATTTTGTATCTTCTATGTTTTGTTTCCACATTTGTTTTATTTTATTGCTCCACGGTCCTATTTTTCTAACAACTGGTATCAGAGAGAAAGGTAACTCGTAGGAAAAGAGGGTTCCTAGTTCGAGTGGGAGCAATGTCGGAAGATGGAAAGTTTAGGGTCAAGAGATTTAACAGCCAAAACTACCAGTTGTGGAAGATGCAGATGGAAGACTATTTATATCAGAAGGATCTATTCCTACCATTGGGTGGAATAACAAAGAATCTGGCAGCTACAAAGGACGAAGAATGGGAGATTCTTGACAGAAAGGCTCTAGGATCGATACGGTTGAGCTTGGCAGCGTCGGTGGCTTTCAATATTTCCAAAGAAAAGAAAACAAAGGGTTTGATGGACACATTGGCCAAATTGTATGAAAAATCCTCGGTGTCCAATAAGGTATTTCTAATGAAGAGATTATTTAATATGAAGATGTCATAAGGTGGTTCTGTTGTGAATCGTTTAAATGATTTTAATACGGTTACTAATCAACTAAGTTTTGTAAAAGTGGACTTTGATGATGAGGTTAGGGCTCTTCTAATCTTGTGCTCATTGCCAGAAACATGGAACCGCTTGGTCATGGTTGTAAGTAACTCTGTCTCTGGTTCAAATACTTTAAAATTTGATGATGTTGTTTGTGTTATCCTTAGTGAGGAAATGTGATGGAAAAGCACAGGTGAGACATCAGGAAATGCGTTGAACATGGAGAATAGGGGAAGACAAAAAGGATAGAGGAAAGGGTTTCGAGAACCATGGGAATTCTAGGAAGGGTAGATCCAAATATATACTTGGAAATATAGAGTGCTGGAATTGTGGGAAGAAAGGACATCTGAAGAAAGACTGCAGATCTCCAAAGAAACAAAGAGATGGACAACAGGAGAGAAATCAGGAAGCAAATGTAACAGGTGATGTGTTACAAGATGCTTTGATTCTTTCTGTAGATAATATTTATGCGACTTGGGTAGTAGATTCAGGGGCTTCATTTCATGCCACACCCCATAGGAAACATTTTCTAGATTATGTTCAAGGTGAATTTGGACAGGTTCATTTGGGTGACGATGCACCATGCAAAATTGTTGGAATGGGAAAGGTAAAAATAAAGCAATGCAATGGAAACCAATGGTTGTTGAAACAGGTAAGACATGTTCCATATTTAAGGAAAAATCTAATTTCAACAGGCCAGTTGGCAAGTGAAGGTTGTATATCCATATTTACAGATAAGACGTGGAAGGTCATCAAAGGATCATTGGTGATAGTGAAAGGAGAGAAGGTAGGTACATTGTATTTATGTACTGGTAATACTGACTTTTATATCTCTTTAGCTTCTACAGGAGTGGATACAGCACTGTGGCATCATAGGCTTGGGCACATGAGTGAGAAGGGGATGCATATACTTCACAAAAGAAATTTGTTGCCAGATCTTAAATAAATTGATTTGGACTTCTGTGAGCATTGTGTTTATGGAAAACAAAAGAGAGTCATATTTCTCAAAGTTGGAAAAGAAAAGAAGAGTGAAAGGTTAGAGCTTGTGCATACAGATGTATGGGGACCATCTCAAGTATCATCTCTTGGTGCCTCTCATTATTATATTACTTTTATTGATGATGCAACTAGAAAAACTTGGTTTTATTGCATTCGACAAAAATCTAATGTTTTTGATACTTTTAAGAAATGGAATGCTTTGGTTGAGAATGAGACATGAAAAAAGTTGAAGTGTCTCAGACCAGATAATGGAGGTGAATATTGCAGAAAGGAGTTTGATGATTATTGTTCATACCATGGGATTCGTAGAGAGAAGAAACTTCCAATAACACCACAAGAAAATGGTGTGTCAGAAAGGATGAACAGGACTATCATGGAGCATGCAAGGAGTATGAGATTGCATGCTGGTTTGCCCTTACAGTTTTGGGTAGATGTTGTAGATACTATTGTTTACTTAATAAACAGAGGACCTTCAAGCTTTTTGGATGGTAGAATTCCATAGGAGGAATGGATAGGAAAAAAGGTAAACTATTCTTTTTTGAAAACTTTCGGTTGTGAAGCATTTGTCCATATTGATAAAGAAAATAGAACAAAGCTTGAGGTAAAATCCAAGAAGTGTACCTTTATCAGATATGGTGTTAATGATTTTGGTTATCGCTTATGGGATTATGAAAATAACAAAATCGTTAGGAGTAGAGATGTCATATTCAATGAGAAGGTCATGTACAAAGATCAGTTGCAGGGAAAGAAACAGGAAAAAGAAAAACAAGAATACACAGTGCTTGATGAGATCACTNAAAAAGAAATTCCAAAGGAACCAGAAAATCAAAATGTACAACAACAGGAGTAGTAGGTACCTCAAACACCTGCAAGTGTTGTTAGAAAATCTACCAGGTTAAGTATACCCCCTGAATGATACTCTCCTTCATTGTATTATTTATTGTTCTCTAATTTTGGTGAACCATAATGTTATGAAGAGGCAATGCAGGTAGACACCAAAAGGAAGTGGGAGCAAGGAATGAAAGAGGAAATGGATTCCTTGTTAAATAACCATACTTGGGACTTGGTTCAGTTGCCTGTAGGAAAAAGAGCATTGTAGAATAAATGTGTTTACAAGTTGAAGGAAGAAGATGGAGGAGAAAAGTGGTACAAGGCTAGACTTGTTGTAAAGGGGTTTGCACAAAAGAAAGGTATAGATTTTGATGAAATATTTTCTCCTATTGTTAAAATGACTTAAATTAGAACTATTTTAAGTCTTGTGGCAATAGAAGATTTGCATCTTGAACAGTTAGATGTAAAAACAAATTTTCTCCATGGGGATTTGGAGGAAGAGATTTATATGCAGCAACCACAGGGGTATGAGGACAAAGGGAAGGAGAATTTGGTATGAAGGTTGAAGAAGAGATTATATGGCCTAAAGCAAGCTCCAAGGCAGTGGTATATGAAGTTTGACAGGTTTATGACAGAATAGGGTTATAGTAGATGTCATTCTAATCACTGTGTTTACTTTAAAAAGATAGAAAATGGAAGCTTTATTATCTTTCTATTGTATGTAGATGACATGCTTGTTGCAGGGTCTAATATGCAGGATATAAATGTGCTCAAGAGGAAATTAACCAATTCATTTGCAATGAAGGATTTGGGTGCTGGAAAGAAAATACTTGGTGTGAGAATAACAAGAGACAGGAAAAATCGCAAACTAACATTGTCTCAGGGTGAGCACATAGAGAAGGTGTTGGAGAGGTTTAGAATGTAGAATGCAAAACTAGTTAGTACACCTTTGACTAGCCATTTCAAATTAACTAAGGAAATGTGTCCCAAGACACATGAGGAGATATAATACATGTCCAGGGTCCCATATTCATCAACAGTTGGCAGCTTGATGTATGCAATGGTTTGCACAAGACCAGATATTGCACATGCAATGGGAGTTGTGATCTGATATATGAACAATCCAGGTAAAGAACATTGAGAGGCAGTAAAGTGGATTCTCAAATACTTGAGAGGTACTGCTAATCATGCATTATGTTTTGGAGGTTCAGAAACTATTCTACAAGGATATGTTGATTCAAATATGGCAGGTGATAAAGATAGCAGGAGGAGTACCACAGGGTATGTGTTTACTATAGGTGGAACAACAGTAAGTTGGATTTCAAAACTGAAAAAGTATGTTTCACTTTCAACAATAGAGGCAAAGTATGTTGCTGCTACAGAGGCTAGTAAAGAGATGATTTGGTTACAAAGGTTTATGGAGGAATTGGGAAGGAAGGAAGAGAATAGCAGGTTGTACTATGACAGTGAGAGTGCCATTCATCTTGCAAATAACTCAACCTTCCACTCAAAGACTAATCATATACAGTTTAGGTACCACTTCATATGATCCGCCTTGGAAGATGTACATTTGAAGTTGGAAAAGATACACACTAGCCAGAATCCCGCAGACATGTTAACAAAGGGAGTAACCAAGGAGAAACTGAGTTCCTGCTCAGTTTCAGTTGGTCTTAAAGAATGAAGATGAAGATGAGAAATTTTCCAGGTCCAAGAAGGTTCAGAGTCCAACATATACAACAGTAGTGGAGTTGTTGAGATCAGTCTCCAAGTGGGAGATTGTTGGTTGTGGAGCCTGATTGTCTTCCTGATTCATAGGTCTTTTACTTTCAGCTGTGTTTATATGCCATGAAGTATTTACACCCCAGAAGTATGTACACTCTTCCACGCGGGGGAGTGCAGAGGGGGTGTACCCCCTCTGCGGGGTCCGGGGGGGGGTATCCCCTTGGTTGGGGGGTCTGGGGGCAAGCGGGCCCCCAGTGGGGGTTCGGGGGTGAAGCCCCCAAAGGAAAAATTGCCTTGTAAATGTATATTGTAATTTCATTGTAAATCTGGACCATTCATTATAAGGTAGCAGATCTAAAAATAGAGATTATGTTAGGGTTTTTTTCCCTAGAAGGAAACCCTCTTTTATGAGGGAAATGTATTGCAACTATGGTTGATAGCAAATATTATATTTTGTGATAGGAGATTGTGAGAGAAAGAAGAGGAAGTTACAGCAGGTTTGTTGTAGGTTATATACTTTCATATGTTGGATAATAATAAAGGAAGGACCTGGCAATTTCTCTGGTGGATGTAGCCCACACTAGGTGAACCATGTAAATATGTGTCTCTATTGTATTGTGTATATTCTGTGTTTTGTTTCCGCATTTTTTTTATTTTACTGCTCCACGGTCCTATTTATCTAAAAAAAGTTGTTGATTTGATCCCATCTTCGGTCGATCCCTCTCTCTCGTTGGAGAGTGCAACCCAAGCGGTCGATCCCCCTCTCCCGTTGGAGAGTGCAACCCAAGCAGTCAATCTATTTCCACTTGTCGACCCCATTGTACCCTTGGAGAATGAAAACCAAGTGGTTGATTTGATGTCGTTATCAATCGATCCTACTCTCCCTCTAGAGAGTAAACCCAATTCTTCCCACATTTTTCTCATTGATATAGAATCTACCGTGCTGGGGGGAATTCCTCCCTCTCTTGCGAAACTCCCTCCAAGTAATGAGGCCATCCTTTTTTATTGGAGTGTGTTAACTAGACCTCCTCTTCCCTCTCACATTCCTTCAATATTACATTACAGGTTTGTGGTCAGGACATTCCTCATGCACTGATAGATGAAGGTTCGTCCGTTAGTATTTTGTCCTCTATTGCTTGGAAAGCTTTGGGTTATCCTTAGCTTGTGTCAATTACCCAGACTCTGTTCGATTTTAACAAAATAACTAGTCACCCTTTAGGGATCCTTCCTCAGTTTATCGTAACTTTGGGAGGGAAAAATGTTTGTATTGATGTTATGGCAGTCCAGGACCCCTTGGATTTCGATTTACTCCTTGGGCAAGATTATTTCTATGCCATGAAATCTATTGTGTCCACTCTCTTTCATGTGATATCTTTCCCTCATGATGGAATAATGGTGACTATTGATCAACTTTCATTCATTGGCCCTAACTTGACCATCAACCCAATGACCTCCCTCAATGGGTCTTATATGTAGTCAGTATCACCCCTGGCACAGGTCAATTATGTGGCATTGTCTCCCATGACTTCAAATTCCGATGAATTAGATTTGGTAGTTGACATGGTGATCTCTTCAGTAGGGCTATTGGAGCCTGATCTCCTTACCCCTATCACAACCCTCAACATGTTTTCCTTCCATAACATTGTTCTTCCATCCAGTGAAGATCTCTTGGAAGCCATGAACGAGTTTTGTCCCTTGACATGGTTTTCTTCCAGAGAATTATCCTCTTGGAAACCGTGATCAAGAAGAAGTCACAAACATAGTTTCTATTCTCTGTGGCAAGCTCGTTAAAAAATGAAACAGAGGCCTTGAGCATAGTTTTACTCTCTGTGGAAATATCGTTAAAAAATGAAACAAACATATGGGGATTGAACCTAGAGCCTTGAGCATAGTTATTTTCCTGTGTCAAGCTCATTAAAAAATTAAACAATCATCTATCCTCACAATTTGAGACTTTCACCAGATCTCGTAGATGTTGAGTCAAGTCTTTCATTAGGTCTCGTATTTGAACCTTCATTTCATCCGCCCTTATCCTTTTTCTCCATCTAGTAGAGAAGTTGGTTACAACCTCAAAGTTAGTGAATGAATTAAAGCTTGGGGGGCCATGTTTCCAGCCTTTGATTATCTTTTTGGAGTTATGCCACTAGCTTTTCAAGCTGGGGGCAGAGTACCAACCATACATGGGTATCCTTACCTTTGGAAATTACGTTGGGACTTTACAAGCATAGTTTAATTTTGTTTCAATCATGTTTCAAAATGAAAACAATAATGAGCATGGTCTTAGTTCTTTATCACACTCGAAAATACATGAGAATGTAACCGAGTATACTTTTAACACTTTTTCGGACTCGTAAAGGATATACAAAAAAGGAACCCCCTAGAGTCTCCTTTAAGCTCTTTTCAAACTCTCTAAACATGAAAATATTGTCGAGTGATCTTGCTTCCTTTCACACTCGTTAAAAGGTTTGAAAGGGCATGTTGCGAGTGGTAGTTTATCTCTTTTTCAGCCTCGCAAGAATTAAATTACGGAAAAGGACAACCCTGGAGTCTCCTTTAAGTACTTTTCAAACTCTCAAAACATGAAAAACCACTAAGTTTTCTTTCTTTGGACTCGTTAAAATTACACATTGAAGGGCCCATATGGGACCGAACCCTTACATCCTCTAGTTCTTTAAAGAAAGGAAGAGTGACTTACCGAAGGTGATCTATATCAAGCATGTGTTACCCTCCTTGATCTCATTAAATTAAAAATAGGTACTCGTCTATCTGGATGGGGGAAGAAATTGAAGGAAGCAAGCCAAGTAGTTTTTGAAAACATCACCAGTCACTCTTACATTCTCCCTTGAACATGACACTTTGTATTTGCAAACATTTTAATCCACTGAACCTCTACATTGAACCAATCCTCTGAGTTTATTTACTCCTTTGGGTCACCCGATGAAAGTCACAGTATCCACTGCATCATTGTGTTTTGGCCCATGTCATGTTTCTGTTGTTGTGCCTCAGTGTTCAAGGGAAGTATCTGCCTCGAGAGTCATCCATCACAAATATCTTGTTTCAATACCCATGCCAGTCCATGTTCATTTGATATACCAATTTACATCTATGTGTCAGTTCCATGTCATTTATGAGGGATACATCAAGGCCCTCCTTCAACAAGTCTGTTCTTATAGACTTCAACACATTATATGGGAACTAGACTTAGAAACCAGTTAGTACCTTGGGACCTCCATGCCTCAATGGCAGGCC
Organism: Picea engelmannii; assembly: GCA_009831015.1. Taxonomy (NCBI): domain Eukaryota; kingdom Viridiplantae; phylum Streptophyta; class Pinopsida; order Pinales; family Pinaceae; genus Picea; species Picea engelmannii. The sequence goes on from ML784599.1 coordinate 347,176, forward strand.
TCCTCGCTTCCGACAAGGGGTTTACATCATTGACCCCTAATCAGATGAATCCATGAATGTTCGACTTCATCTCATCTATTCACATTCACTAGAATGTACTAGGGTACCTTGGGAATCATTGACATCAATGATGATTTCCCTCTCACTTGCTAATGATTTACCTCATTAACCGGTAATCAAGTGGTTTTTTCCATGTTTGAAATCAGGACATATATTCACATAGTCAGACTTGTACTACATCGGGATCAGTAAGAAGACCCTGGGTTGAGTAATCACTCTGTTATGCACTTTGCCCAGGTTGCAACAGAGTTTCTCTTGAATATTGACACATATACTGTCACATAGATACACTTTGTATTGGTCTGTGGCTATGTATTGTCGTCTCGTAGATCCAATGTGTATTTTTCATGGCTACGATTAGTTCATGTCATGGAAGTATAGATCCACATTGTATCTTCGGTGGCTATACCTTTTTGTCAATATAATTATGGATCCGCAGTGTATCTTATGGCGGCCATACCCTGAAAGTATTTATCACTCAAGCATAGGTATGCCTACCTTGGGTTTGAAACATGTCATAATATTTGTTTGATGGTTGTGTGCAACATCTACCAGGTTCTCTTTATCCATACCCTTGCTCGAAAAAGTCTAGAAAGTACTTCAGGCATTAGTTTCTGTCTTCTAACTTCGCACTTTGGGGGCAATCTATTACACATAAAAGTTACTCATTTCAATGATGACCTATTGTCATCATTACAAGTGTCACAAGTGTTCAATTTTAGCCACAAGTGTTTCAAGTGTCACAGACATCATACAGTCATCTTTCCCATGTCCTGTCTCGAATGACATCACAAGGAACACTTGAAGACACCCTTAGAGATTCGTTTAAGAAGAAGAAATCATTTGATGAAGAGTACACATATTTTTCCATAAAAAAAACCACTTAAAAATGAATTTTGAAGGCTAGCGTTCTGCTACCCACTATGAGGGAGTTCCAGCGCTCCTTGACCTTCTTTGGGGGAGCGTTCCAACAGTCTGTGCACCCTTCTAGGGGAGCACTGGGATTTTTTGAGGAAATTTTGGGCAGTGCTCCCCTACCCACTATCAGGAAGTGTCAACGCTCCTTGCCCTCCTTTGGGGGAGCGTTGCAACACTTTGTGTCCCATTATGGGGGAGCACTGGGTTGTTTGAGGAAATCTTGGGTTGTTGAGGAAAATCAAGGAAAAATCCCCCTCATCTCTCGAGTTGGTTGGATTTGAATCTGAGGTCAAGGATGAATCTTAGGGAAGATCCACAACTGATGGAGAAGTATCCTCAACTTATCCCAAGAATATCTAAGGTGGTTGGGTCTCTCCAAGCTTAGATAAGGAGGCCTTCTCATGGTGAAAGGGAGAGGGATATTTTTAGAGATACCAAACTTGTGATCTCATGAGAAGTGGTATTGAAGAGACATTGAAGGCATCAAGCTTATGATCTCATAAGGGAGATAATTAGTAAATCATATTCATTTTTACTGTGGATTATTTGAGCAAGGGGCTAGACAAGTAGAGATGGAAGAGGCTGTTGCAACTTCATCAAAGGTCTATAAGTATTTCTATCTAGTTCTCATTAATACATGTGCTTGGCCTGTTTCTTTCAATGTTGTGTATGCGTACATGAAATTGTCTTTGATAGATAGATCTAGTTTTGAATTAATCATGGTAGAATAGGAAGTTGTTTTTCCTTTGTTGTTATTGGATTGCAGGACTTGTTGAAGATCTTGGGGATCAAGGCTCAACTTGGATTGGGCAAGGAAAAACATCGACAAAAAGGTACATTCTTCTTCCTTTTATCTATTTGATTGACTTATCTAGGTTTAAAATTATGTCAGTGACCAAAGTTAGCACCTTTATGTTTACATAATTGAACCCTGATCAGATGATTCCACGAATGTTCGACTTCATCTCATCTATTCACATTCATTGGAATGTACTAGGGCACCTTGGGAATCATTGGCATCAATGATGATTTCCCTCGCACTTGTTAACGGTTTACCTCATTGACCGGTAATCAAGTGGTTTCTTCCATGTTCGACATCAGGACATCTATTCACATGGTTAGAATCGTATGGCATCAGGATCGGTAAGAAGACCCTGGCTTGAGTAGTCACTCTGTTATGCACTTTGCCCAGGTTGCGATGAAGTTTCTCTTAAATATTGACACATATACTATCACATACATCCACTTTGTATTGGTATGTGGCTATGTCTTGTCATGTCTTAGATCCACTATGTATTTTTCGTGGCTACGATCAATTCATGTCATGGAAGTATAGATCCACATTGTATCTTCAGTGGCTATACCTTTTTGTCGATATAATTATGGATCCACAGTGTATCTTATGGTGGCCATACATTGAAAGTATTTATCACTCAAGCATAGGTATGCCTGCTTTGGGTTTGAAACATTTCATAATATTTGTTTGATGGTTGTGTGCATCTTCTACCAGGTTCTTTGCATCCATACCCTTGCTCGAAAAAGTCTACAAAGTACTTCAGTCATCATTTTCCGTCTTCTAACTTCGCACTTTGGGGGGCAATCTGTTACACATCAAAATTACTCATTTCAATGATGACCTATTTCCGTCATTACAAGTGTCGCAAGTGTCACATTTTGGCCATAGGTGTCATAGACATCATACAGTCATCTTGCCCATGTCGTGTCTCAAATGACATCACAAGGAACACTTGAAGACACCCTCAGAGATTGGTTTAAGAAGAAGAAATCATTTGATGAAGAGTACAAATATTTTTCCATGAAAAAAACCACTTTAAAAGTAATTTTGAAGGCCAACACTCACCTACCCATTTTCAGGGAGTGCCAACGCTCCTTGACCTTCTTTGGGGGAGTGTTCCAACACTCTATGCACCCTTCTGGGGAAGTGCTGGGATTTTTTGAGGAAATTTTGGGCAGCACTCCCCTACCCATTGTTAGGGATTTCCAATGCTCATTTCCCTCCTTTGGGGGAGAATTGCAACACTCTATGTCCCATTCTGGGGGAGCACTAGGTTGTTTGAGGAAATCTTGGGTTGCTGAGGAAAATCAGGGAAAAATACCCGTCATCTCTGGAGATGGTTGGATTTGAATCTGAGGTCAAGGCTGGATCTTAGGGAAGATCCACAACTGATGGAGAAGGATCCTCAACCTATACCAAGAATATCTAAGATGGTTGGGTCTCTCCAAGCTTATATAAGGAGGCCTTCTCATGGTGAAAGGGAGAGGGAGAGTTTTAGAGTTACCAAAATTATGATCTCATGAGAAGTGTTATTGAAGAGACATTGAAGGCATCAAACTTATGATCTCATAAGGGAGGTAATCAGTAAAGCATATTCATTTCGATTATGGATTATTTGAGAAAGGGGATGGAAAAGGAGAGATGGAAGAGGTTACTGCAACTTTATCAAAGGTTTGTAAGTATTACTATCTAGTTATCAATAATACCTGTGCTTGGCCTGTTTCTTTCAAGTTTGTGTATGCCTACATGAACTTGTCTTTGATAAAGAGATCTAGTTTTGAATTAATCATGGTAGAATAGGAAGTTTTTTTGTCTTTGATGTTATTGAATCACATGACTTGTTGAAGAGCTTAGGGATCAAGGCTCAACTTGGACTGGGCAAGGAAAAACATCAAAAAAAAGGTACATTATTCTTCATTTTCTTTATTTGATTGACTTAGCTAGGTTTAAAAGGATGGAAGTGAACAAAGTTATCACCTTTCTGTTTACATAATTGACCACTTATCAGATGATTCCATGAATTTTTGACTTTAGCTCATCTATTGACATTCATTGGAATGTACTAGGGTACCTTGGGAATCATTGACATCAATGATGATTTCCCTCGCACTTGTTAACAATTTACCTCATTGACCGGTAATCAAGTAGTTTATACCATATTCGACATCAGGAAATCTATTCACATGGTCAGACTCGTACTGCATCGGGATAGATAAGAAGACCCTGGGTTGAACAATCAATCTTTTATGCACTTTGCCTAGGTTGCGATGGAATTTCTCTTGAATATTGACACATATACTGTCACATACATCCACTTTGTATTGGTCGATGGTTATGTCTTTTCATCTTGTAGATCCACTGTGTATTTTTCATGGCTACGATCAGTTCATGTCATGGAAGTATATATCCACATTGTATCTTCTATGTCTATACATTTTTGTCAATATAATTATGGAGCCACAGTCTATCTTATGGCAGCCATACCTTGAAAGTATTTATCACTCAAGCATAGGTATTCCTACCTTAGGTTTGAAACATGTCATAATATTTGTTTGATGGTTGTGTGCAACTTCTACCAGGTTCTCTGCATCCATACCCTTGATCGAAAAAGTCTACAAAGTACTTCAATCATCAGTTTCTGTCTGCTAACTTCGCACTTTGGGGGACAATCTGTTACACATCAAAATTACTCATTTCAATGATGACCTATTGTCGTCATTATAAGTGTCGTAAGTGTCACATTTTGGCCACAAGTGTCGCAAGTGTTGCAGACATCATACAGTCATCTTACCCATCTCCTGTCTTGAACGACATCGCAAGGAACACTTGAAGACACCCTCAGAGACTTGTTTAAGAAGAAGAAATAATTTGATGAAAATTACAAAGATTTTTCCATGAAAACAACCACTTAAAAATGAATTTTGAAGGCCAACACTCCCCTACCCACTGTCAGGGAGTGCCATCCCTCCTTGACATTCTTTGGGGGACCATTCCAGCACTTTGTGCACCCTTCTGGGGGAGCTCTAGGATTTTTTTAGGAACTTTTGGGAAGTGCTCTCCTACCCACTATCAGGGAGTGCCAATTCTCCTTTCTCTCCTTTGGGGGATCATTTCAACACTTTGTGTTCCATTCTAGGGGAGCGTTGGGTTATTTGAGGAAATCTTGGGTTGTTGAGGAAAATATGGGAAAAATCCCCCTCATCTCTGGAGTTGGTTGGATTCGAATATGAGGTCAATGATGGATCTTAGGGAATATCCACAACTGATGGAGAAGGATCCTCAACCTATCCCAAGAATATCTAAGGTGGTTGGGTCTCTCCAAGCTTATATAAGGAGGCCTTCTCATGGTGAAAGGGAGAGGGAGAGTTTTAGAGATACCAAACTTATGATATCATGAGAAGTGGTATTGAAGATACATTGAAGGCATCAAACTTATGATCTCATAAGGGAGATAATCAGTAAAGCATATTCATTTTGATTGTGGATTATTTGAGCAAGGGGCTAGACAAGGAGAGCTAGAAGAGGCTGTTGCAACTTCATTTATGGTCTGTAAGTATTGCTATGTAGTTTTCATTAATACATGTGCTTGACCTATTTATTTCAAGGTTGTGTATGCCTACATGAACTTGTCTTTGATAGATAGATATAGTTTTGAATTAATCATGGTAGAATAGGAAGTTTTTTTATCTTTGTTGTTATTGTATTGCGAGACTTGTTGAAGATCTTGGGGATCAAGGCTCAACTTGGACTGGGAAAGGAAAAACATTGACAAAAAGGTACATTCTTATTCCTTTTCTCTATTTGATTTACTTAGATAGGTTTAAAAGGATGTCAGTGATGAAAGTTATCACCTTTATATCTTTATCTTAGAGATTTAGGGTTCAAGAGGAAATCCACTTGTCCGTAGAGGGATTTTCCTATAATAGAGTGAATGAAACTTCTACTTGTGAGGGAACACAATCTTATATGGAGACGATTTACTTAGGGACTAGAGGTGCCTTTAGGTCATTCTCTCATGTCCTCATCCACCACACATTAAGTAAGTTTGACCATGATATGTCTTTCGACTAATCTTGATACATAAGTCTATTTTTCATACGAACAATCTTTTATGGGAAATCTATAAATTATCTTCCAACTCAATACCATCCCATCCTGTAAAACGTTTTTCAAATATTCTTCCCCATTCACCCATGCGAAAACAATATATAAATTCTATCTTAAGGGTAAATATTGGGACAAGAGACTTTGATGGAAAATGGGTGTAAGAGGCTAACCTGTCGAGATACTGAACAGGTTTGCTGGAAGCGGGTACCAGCCTGTGGTATAACTAGGCAAACCCATCAGGGTACTGAACAAGATCGTGGGCAATGGGGAATTCTTCCTAAGAAGGATATTTCTTAGATGTCAAAATTACCCCATCGAAGTATTGAATAGGCTTGCTGGCAATGGATTCTGATTTTGATGTCTTTCATTATGCCTAATCAATATTTGTCTGTATGAACAATATACTTGTATAAATCCTTAAGAAGAAGCATGCATGGTTGAACAAAAGGATAAGGAACCTCATCTAATTTCCATTTGAGAATGTTCGTAATATGGTCTTAAGACCCTATCATTCTTACCTAGGACGTCATTGTTCTAGAGGTGGGACCCATAAGTGTAGGAGTCTAATAAAATCAAATATGAGATTTATCAATATCAGTTGAATAACAGATATTATTTGAGAAATTAAACAAGGATGATTGGTTTCCTATCGGCTTCTCATTTATCAAAGACTAGTTATCTCCTCGTGTTTTCATGTTCAAGGATGAGAGTAAAAATACCCCATCATAATTCACATGGTTTCTAGAGCATACAACTGTTAATGATTGATGAAATCGTATGTAATAAGTAATTTATAAATTTCCTTTATGCTTGTAATATTTTTAAATTAATTTCATTTCCAAATTTACAAGCATGAATAAAGTTTACTTTTTGGTTGTTTCTTTAAGAATGGCATCAATGTATATTTCTTCTCTCATAATAATAGTATTGGTTTAGCTCTTTTAGATTTTTTTGTTACGGTACTGCTGGTACATAAATTCAAATGTTTTTCGAGGGTACTTTGTGCAGGATATTTTCAACAGCTCTCAACTCTTGCATACTTCATTTCTCTCCTTTAGTCAACATGCACCGGTTCGACATAGTCCACTTTCAACTTGCAGAAATTTTGTGTGTTAATGAGAGTTTGCATGAGGACATGCAAACCAACGGGTTTGGGGGTGAGAGAGAGAGACATAAGTAATCTCATAAGATTTACATTCATCAACTCTCTCCTAGATATCCATCAGTTCTCAATCTTGCTCCACTTCATCTTCAAATTTCAGCAGTCTACATCATCATTTTGCAGACATTTCGTCATGTTCTGCATAGTTTACACTTCAACATGCATTAGAATTCAAAGCAAGGGTAACTTGAGGTAAGACTGGTACAAATATTTTTAATTTACTAATAAATTGGAAAACATGATGCATAACCACTATTACCCACTCCACACTCCACTATGCATTATCACAACTACTCAGTAAACTGTCCATATTCACTCCACTTGTCATAATGAACAATATACTCTGATGATAAGACCAAGTAATGAAAAGGAAATATGTGGTATAAAAATACAAAGCAACGTATATAGTGTCTTCTCTTTGTACATCATAAAACATTCTTAAACCATCTCAAAGAGGATGAAATCATTGTTGCTTATCCAAACAAAAGAACCACAAAGTAAATATTGATCTTAAAATTGATGTAAGATACAAAGTATAAAGGCGTCCAAGTTCATACGACCACCATCACCATCATTTTATAAACTATTCTCCACATGCACACCAGTCACCATCACTCTGATACCCCATCCACTGCTTGTCCTCTATTTTTATGATAATTTTGTTTCTCTGTTTGAAATTCAATCTGTGATAGTTTCCAAAGTGTCATTCCACAAGAACTAACACCTACAGAAAAGAAACAATGTCAAATAAATATATAAGCAGAGTATCATAAGTTCTTCAACTTGGTTGCATGAGGACATGCAAATCCTTGGGTTTGGGGGTGTGTTGAGCTCCATTTTTTTCATACTTTCCACCATACAAATACACTCATCATTACACCTTCTCCCTACATTTCGTCAACAATATATTGCTATTTACACCATAAACCTCCATTATCTCTTGTTATTCATCCTATGTGGTTAATACATAATTTTCCATATTTTTAGTGATTAAAAGGATGATTATACAATAGTTTTGTCGATAATGGTTTAATCCTATGTTTCTATGTCCAAGCAATATGTTTTGTACTGTTCAGGTTTCGATATATGCCATGTCCATGTTCTAGTACTTGTATTGTTCCGTCTGGTACCAGAAGGTTATACAGTCAACTGACACCTACATAGTCATATGGTACCCACACTCCATGTCATATGGTACCCATACTCCATGTCATCAAGTACTCAGTTCATCCAGTAATAATATTGCGCTCATCCGATACTCCAAGTCATCTGGTACCAGAAGGTTCTACAAGTCATCCGATACTCACACTCCATGTCATCCGATACCCACACTCCATGTCATCCGGTACTCGCAATTCAACACATCCAATACTAGAATGTTCTAGAAACCATCTAGTACCAGAATTCTCCGGGTCATCCGGTACCAACATCAACAACAATCTGGTACTAGAAATAATTCGAAATTTTGGAAAGTTTCTAGAGGAAAACTGGGGACATGGGTTTTTTCCAGAGGGATGTTTACATGCGGACAGATGGGGTAGAATTCACCCATCTTGCACGTGTGGACCTCCATCTCAGGGGGAATGATTCTGAAAAAATTAGCAAAATTCTCAAACTATCAACTTGTGCCTGGATTTTCGTGCACATGGTATAGTATCTAGAAATTCGAAGATATGGGATTTTTCTAAAATATGGAAAATTTAGTAACCCAAGAGAAGTTTTTCAAATTTAGAATTGTTTTGGAAGATATGGGTGGATCCCTAACTGGAATCTACCCAAATTGCAATAAAACCCAGATTTTTTAGGATTTTATCTAAAATTGTAAATTTGAAATCTGAGCATTGGGATTCGGTCCCATCTACTCCTCAATGTTTTTTAATGTATAAATAAGCCTCATAGGGCTGTGAGAAAGAGCCATTAGTTTCATGAGGTTTTTTGTAAGTAAGAGGTTTGTTCTTGTGAGGAAGCTTTAAGGAGTTAATTGCCATGTAAAAACAGAGTTTTTTTTATCAAAATGGAGAATTGATTGTTGCTAATTCATTGTGCATTATTACAGCTTGATCTGATTGTCTTCAAGCAGAGTTAACCAATGTGAGAAGGACCCCTCATTCTGGTAGCATCCTGCTTCTTTCATTTTGCTTTTATAGATTAGATTCTAAGTGTGTTGTTTCAATCCATGTGTTTCATTTGCAATTCATATTTAGTTCAATTGTTATTTTCATTTTATGATTTAAATCTATTCTCTTGCATTGGATTGGTGATAAAATTAGAGTTCATTGTTCTTTTGATTGTGCACATAATTCTTATATTTCTTCGACCATACTTTGCATCGCTTGTTTACTTCCATTTCCAATCTCAAACCTATGTTCTAGGATATTGTATTCACATTTTATTATGTGTTGGATTGCTGCCTACAATTTGTATTCATTAACTCATTTCCAACGTTGTTAATCAAAGATTATACACAGTTAAGAGAAGAGGATTCATTTATATGTGTCAAGTGTCATGCATTGTTTCTATTCATTCATAAAAAATCTAAAACATATTTCTTCTCTTTCAATCCTCATTTGGATCTTATATCAGATCATTTCTCCTTCATCGAAACCATTTGTATGCTTGACTGATCATAAAGATAGTTCACTTCCATTCCATATGCACTCACCCATTAATAAAAAAATTAACTTATGGCAATCATGGTGTCCAACTAGATTCGAATTCATATGAGACCGATTGCAGAGCTAATTCAACTTACTTCATTATTTCTCGTGTAGATTTATCTTCTTAAAATAATCATTTAAATACATGGGGGATAAAATACTCTTCATTCATTTCAATTTTCTCTCGTTATCATGGTTTTTGTTTTTTAAAAGAGTTGATGGTTTTAAAGGATATTATTATTTACACAGTCCCTTTAAGAGAAGAACACAAATAATCATAATTTCCTCATTCATTGTGCACTTAACTAAGTGTTTGTCATAAGGTATATATTCACTATTTTTTATTCTCCATTTTCTTCCAACTCTTATTTCTTTACGTTTGGTGTACTCACTTGAGGAACAATCTCTGAATTTAAAGCTTGATTTCATTTATTGTCTTGATTTCCTTTTTAATCTAGTTTGGTTTTGCATTGTTTTTCTTTTTCTTTGACTTAATTCTTTCATAGTTCAAATCTCCTTCTATTTCCCATACTTGGTTTTATTTCCTGTACCTTTGGATTCCTTGCACTTTACTTTCACATAGTTTCAATCACCAATAGATATATTAAAGGTCTAACTCATGAGATATGGCCTTCCCACGTTGGAATTCTTCCTAAGGTGTTAGTTTCTATCATGAATTTCATTTCCATTTGCTTGTTTCTTTTATTGCTTTTGAGTGTGGATCCTCTATAGGAAATAATCATTGAAGGACAAAAGACTAAAGTAAGCTACCCAAGATTAATCACATGAACATCACCCTGAGTGCATGAAAGAATGTGATCTAAGAATTTATAGCACTAAGTTATTCCTACATTCCAGTGATGAATCCTTAGTGTTAATTTACTGTAGTGTGGGTTTGAATATTGTTTTGTCGGCTTTATATTAGGCTAGACTAGGTTCTGGTCCTACGTTTTCTGCACCTGGACCACGAAGCTTATGAGCCTCAGTTGATAATTAAATGTGGGAATTAATAGTGCATATATTTAACCCAACACTATCCATTTTCTCAAGAATCTTGGAATATCACCCTTAACGGTCTCAATGTCACAGCTGCATCAAAGACTACAATTACAACCCTTTTTTCCTCCTAGAAGGCGAGATATCCTCAAGCGGTACAAAGAAAATCAATATGGCATATAATTTGGCAGGCCATACCCAAATATTTATGCTGGAAAATTTAGCTGGCCAAAAATGACAAGATCTTCAAAAACGTTCTACATTCTCCTTTGATGGTGGCCATTAAAGAAAAAACACTCCTCCTAGAAACAATGAGTTATCACCCTCTCAAAAACAAAAGCTCTATCCTTCCTGAAGAAAAGAATTGGCTAGGAGATTTTATAATCCAAGACATGAAAAATATCATTGCTCATCCTCTAAGCACTCCAGGTTGGCGTTTAAGAGAAATAGATGCATTATTTCAAGCATGGTGGAGGAAGCAACGCAAAGCAATGATATTTTTCGATTGCGCCTCCAAAGGAAACCCAGGGAAAGAAGGAGCAGGTGGAGTGATTTACTCCTCCGATGGCCAAAGAAAAGATAACTTCAGCTGGGGTTTAGGTTGGAGAACTAATAATCAGGCTCAAATCCTTGGGTTGTTAAAATCCTGCCAGATAGCGTGGGAAAATGGAATCAAAGAATTTCAAGTTATTGGGGATTAAATTTTTTTGATAAAAACAATAAACTTAGAAGATCACTTCAACAACCCAGTGCTCAACAAAACTCTGCAAAGATTGAGGTATGTGCTGTAAGAATTCTCCAAATCCCACTACTACCACATTCTGCGAGGATCGAATATGGAAGCGGATGAAAAGGCAAATATGGGTTGTCTCTTGTCACAAGGAACATTCAACAAAAATGGGGAAGCACCTACATGGACTTCTATCCCATAGCTTTAGGAATACCTCAACTCTTGGCAATGAAAGAAAGAGATATGTCATATCTTAGAAAAGAGGACAACTGATTCATTGTAATTATGGTTGTGTAGGCCTTGGCCCAATCAATATCTAATCAATAAAAAATTATAAATGTTTTAGTTAAAAAAAAAAATCAAAATAGAAAATTAACTTAGTTTTTCGAATGGAACTCGTGAAAATTAGTTTATCAATTAAATTTTAATTTTATCCACTATTTTTAATAAACAATTTATTATTTTAAAACAAATAATGGTTAAAAGTCAACATTAGAGACTTAATTCTATATAGAATTGTCTATTATTAATGATGGCGATAATGGTGATTATTAGGAATGTCAATAGACTGAATGCTAGGGCTTATGCTACACTCCTAGGGTTTCATTTTCACTGGTCTCCAATGATCCCACCAGTGATATCCACACCTTCCCTTCTGAAACGATTCCAATGGCCTCAACAGAGGGGGTGGAAGCCCCTTCTTATTGAAAGGTTGTAGTAGGAGAAGCAAATAGATCCATCAATACATGCCTACCCTTCAATACGCCGCTGGACTCCAGAGACCAATTGTATCAAGAAGAGCTAAGAAAGAACAAAGGAATGGAGATGGAAGTTGATCCCTCTCATCCAAAATTTTCTTGGTCATTGCTACCGATAAAATGCATCCCACAAGCCTCTACAACACCCAGGTATTTGATGAATTCAACCCAAGTTGGTATGCAAACCCAATATATAAGAGTTTGTTCCCTCATTGGAAAATTCTTAGGTCTTTGGCCCTTTGAACGAGACCTAACTAAATGGAGCAATCAATGGTGGATTCCAAAGGTCCACTTTGAACTACAATTGGGTTCCAAAGGCTTCTTTAGAGCCATCTTCCACAACCTGGAAGATAAGAACAAGGTTTTTGAAAATGGGTCATACTTTTATAATTCAACAGGCCTATATCTCAGATTTGTGACAGAAAAATTTAACCCAAAAAAAGAGGATTTCACCTGTGCATTGGTTTGGATCAGGATTTACTCATTCCCCCAAGAATTTTGGTTAGGAGAAGTACTAGAAGGAATAGAAAAAACCCTGGGTATTTTTGTTAAAGAAGCAAAAGCCACAAAACAGAGCAGATACACCTCATATGTGCATATCTACATTTACATGGATGTCTCAAGGCCATTTCTTGGTTCCATCAAAATAGAATATCAATATAAAGAATGGGAACAAACAATCAACTACAAACACATTCCTTTCCACTATTGCAAGTGCCATGAGCACGGTCATCTCTTCAAATATTCCCCTTTAAATGCACCCATTAACCCTAACCCCTCAACATAGGAAAAACCCAAAGATGGTTTCACATAGGTGCAAGACACAGACGTCAAGTTAAAAAAAAAAACCGATCTCCAAACCCCATAGAACCCTCCACTAGAAACTATTTCAAAATCCTCAACTCTCTCTTGGATGACCTTCCCACCAATAGTTTAGTTCTTGTCTTCAATTAAGCCAACAATAGAGCTAAAGAAAAAACCCTCCCATAACCCATCCTGGAAACACTCATTCACCTTCCCTCCACCGAGAACCCTTCCGATAGAGTGGGAGAAGAAATTGAAGTAAAATAAGATG
>ML784599.1:366055-388490 GCA_009831015.1 Picea engelmannii
AAATTTCAACAGAAACATAATAATATATTCCATTAATGCAACCCATGGTTATTTCAATTTCAGTAACCTAGTTTAATAATTTGTGTTTTTAAATGAAATTTTAACTAAAACTGAGATAATATGTTCCCTTAAATACAACCAATAATTATTTTCCAAATTTAATAACCAATATAACATTCGTATACTTGGTTAAAATTTGTAACTTAAGTTAAATGTATTTTAACTTAATATTCATACGCGTAAGTAGCATTAAATTGTAAGAAGGTTAATATCTAGCCTCACATTAGGAACATGCTACTCTATTTTAAATAAATAAACTTTAAATAAATCATGTAGAAAAATGATTGTTATGGTTAATAGACTACAATAAGTCTCATAAATTCTGACAGGGGAATACAGGAAAGGAAATGATATGATAAAATATAGGAACATTGCACAATAAAAGGAGAGTCTTTCTTAAATTTTTGTCTAATGATGAGACTTGAAACATACTTACTTTTAAAGGAGAATGTGGTAATTTATTTAAAGAAGAATTCATTCAACTTTTATAAATTCTGACAGGGGAATACAGGAAAGGAAATGATATGATAAAATATAGGAACATTGCACAATAAAAGGAGAGTCTTTCTTAAATTTTTGTCTAATAATGAGCCTTGAAACATACTTACTTTTAAAGGAGAATGTGGTAATTTATTTAAAGAAGAACTCATTCAACTTTTGATCATTATTCCTAGTATGAATATTGAATCTAACATGATGAAATCTATGATTTATCATGAAATATTGTATTCTTTCCTTGTTGGAGCTTGGTCCTCATATACCATGGAGCTAGAGAAGATACATATATAGCCAACAATATATATCACCTATATCCAAATTTATTGATTCCAACGGAATGATACATGTTCATTCATCAATAAGGGTGTGAACTATGATATTAACATTTCGCCCAAAATTTAGATTGGTCTCTTAAACTTGCATACATGTCATTACTATATATTCTCATCTTTTCGACAACAATATTTTATTTATTTTTTTCAAAAGGAAAAATATCTTGTATTAGTAAATATAATAAGTATGTTATAAAAAAAAATATATCTTATATCAACATGTCTTCGGCTCATTAGCTCATGTCTGTTTTTCAACATCAAAACTTCAATAATACATATCTAACCACCTTACCCACCCTTTTTTTATCTTAGGGTTTGAATTTGAATTAGGATTCTTCCCTCTAATGTTTTATTGCTTTAGAGTTCTCATGAATTTAGATTTTCCTATTAATTAATTAGCTAAAATAAAAACATGCACATTTGTTGGTCCGGCATTTTGGATGAAATTTTGAGAAATATCCTACGGGTTGAGGAGTGCATAGTAAAGGCACATACAGGATTGGAGTGCACAGTAAAGACACATTCAAGATCGTAGTTTACAGTAAAGGTGCATTTTCCAATGCATAAGAAGATAAAGCAAGGGAATAAAACAAGGAAATAAAGCAAGGGAGTAAAGCAAGGAAATAAAGCAAGGAGATAAAGAAGGAAAAGCAACATGTACGCGAAAAGGAAGGAAAAGAAACATGGATGCACGAAAAAAGGAAAAGAAGCATGCAGGCATGAAATCAAGAAAATCACACATGAACTATGTGTTGTCATGAGTTGTAATGAGTCATAATGAGTTTTCATAGGATTTTTGGATAAGCTAGTAGGGTTTTGAACCCTAAAATCTATGTATAAATATGTAATGGGTTGGCAAGAATAGGTTGTTGAGAGAATAGGGGGTTGGAAGAATATGTTGTTGAGCGAATAGGGGGCTGGAAGAATAGGGTTTTGTTGTTTCTATTGAGAGAATAGGTTGAGAATGAGAGAGAGTCTATGTTTGAATGTTTATGAGAGATTTCGCAGAGATAGGCTTGCATTACATAGTGGCTAGCTATGATGGGGAATGGTATCATGATGTATCTATTGTAGCGCATTGTGCAAGACTGAGACGAATTGCACGAAGGATAATAAAGAAGCCAATCGTTGTGGACATAGCCCAAGAATTGAGTGAACCACATTAAATTATGTGTCTGAATGTGTCTTTTTATGTGATTTTTCATGTATTTTTTATTTATGCATTATTAGATCTAGATCTGTTTGTTATATGATTGTTGCATAGTAATTATGAATGTTCCAGTGAATAGCCTATGTCGCAATTTGCGTTATAATGGTGTTGTATAATTAATTTTACCACTTAATAAAGGGATAAGAGATACAATGCATTGTGCACATGGTATATAAGTATCAATGAACATGTTAATGACCTCACATGCCATCATTCCTGCAGTCCTAGTAGATACCTTGGGTGAAACTTCACCTGCATGCATGTGATTCCAAAAGGTCAGTATCTGAAGGGTTTTGTTGGTTAGATAACTTGAACCTAGGGTATTACAATAACGTGCCAACAAATGGCTCCATTATTGGGACCCATAATCTGTAATTGAGGGAATATTTTGGAGGCTGACTAAGAAAGAGATCATTGAATGGCTAGAAAGGAAGGAACAATAACTTTCCAAGAAAGAGAATAGAAACTCTCGGATGAGCGACAAACAATGGTTTCAATCCTAAGTGTTTACATAGTTGCATGAGATTTTCTTTGGTGAATTTTAGATTATTTAAACTAAATGGTTAAAAAGGATAGTGGAGAATACTGGGAGATATTGTACTACATTTCCGAGGAACTAGACTCCTGAATTGGTAAGACAATTGAATTATGTAAGTACTAAGACTTCCCATGCATTTGATTTATGGTTTAACATCATATTGGGGGGTTATATTACAGAATTTGCAGTAGATTGTACCCAGATATACAAAGTTGTAGAAAGGTATTTCTTCAAGGGTCCATATGGAATTTTTATGAAAGAATTGGGTGCCTAGAAAAATATGTTTTGCGACAAATGTGTGATGAAAATGGAATTTGACTTCTAATGGGATTCACACACATAGGGTAATTGGGGGATGACCAGGGGATAATCTGAATGTAGGAAACAATGAAGGAATAAATGAAGAAGGAAGGGAGGAACTAAGGATGCAAAGAAACGAAGAAGGTGTACCAGAGGAGGAAGACAAGTTTGGAGTATTATGTAGTGGAAGAAGGTACAAGAGGTTGGAGACTGGGGGTAAGACAGGAGAGCCACGTAGTAAGTACGAGAGGAGAGAACCTTATACAATAGTCCAGTTCATAGAAATATTGCACACATAAGGAGAATAAGGGGATTATCAGTTCATTCCTATAATAGAATATTCGTTAAGTCCTACTCAAGATGGATCCTGTGTCGATTCCATGACCCCATGTGTGTCACTGATATCTGAGGTAACATTTGAGGACTTGTCAAAAGAACTTATAGTTAGTGGAGGAAGACAGAGTAGCAATAGCTAGAGAAGTGGAAGAAGTGCATCGAGTCAGAGTCAACCAACATTGTCGATGGGAGGTGCTACACAGAACAACATGGAAGGGTTAGAAAACACATTGAGACTCCCTAAGCTCTAGATAGTTGGGTCGGAGGGCCCAAAACAAAATCTCTTTGTATGTGAGACAATTTGGGTTGCGAAGAATGTCCAGGATGAGGCCGTGAATATTGTGCAATTGGAAACAATATATAAAGTCAATGAATTGGTCTAGTATATGAAATTGCAGAGTACTACACCTACAGGTCAAGAGAGGACTTTAGCAAAAATTAGACAAGCATTGTTGAAAGAGTTTAAGAAGCCAAAATCTGAGTCGCAGTACGTTACAGAGTTGAAGGAAATGAAACAGGTGCAGACTGAATCAGTTTGGGATTATGACCAAATATTTAAGGATTTTATGGGTAGGTTGACATTCCATATTCTCGATCGACAACACTAGGAATGGTTTATTACAAGACTATTGTCACACATTCGTTTCCCTCTAATACAATAGAAGGTTGTGTCATAGCCTGAATCTTTAGAGATTGCAATGAAGATGGGAGAATCTCTTGTAGGATATTGTGGGGGGATGGCTCAAGTCCAGACACAGTTAGTTTCCTTGACAATTAAATTGGCATAACTGATGAAAGGAAAGGAGAAATGGTAACAAGTCTGATGTACCAAGCGTAGGAATGAAGGCCACCATAAGAACAAATGCTCCACCTTTTCACAGTATTTGGAGACTGGAGCACCGAATCCATTACCAGGAAGAGGATACTATGAAATATGTAAAAAATGGGGCTATCATCCACCTAATTGTCCATTGCTACAGAAATACCAGACTACGCCAAAGGGATTTATTTTCTAACTTTTGCAAATAAGTCGGGCACGAATAGAAGGATTTTCACACATTCGATTTGATGAGAGAGTGCACTGCATATATGTATAATATTTAGGAGGAGAATGTTGCGACAGAAGGAGGTGGTCCACAGTATAATAATCATAGAGGCTCTAATCTAGGAAACTGAGGAGGATTTGGCAGAGGTCGAGGCAGAGGAAGTTTTGGAAGAGGAGGTAGAGCCCCAATAATCTTCTACAATTGTAATAAACTGGGACACTTAGCTCGTGACTACCCAAATCCTGGTAAAACCTACACATATTGAAGGACACTGGATCATGCGATAGAAGATTGTCCTCAACTACTTGTGAAGTTGTAGGCAAGAGGGAATCAGAACCAGAACCCAAATCAGAATGTACCAATGATCTATCAGTCGAGAAACGTAATGAAGGACCTAGAATAGTAGTTGTCATGCATGAAGGAGCTATAACAGGGGATGATGCAATGAATGGAGGGAGGAAGGTTGAACAATGGCTGAGGAAATCGACAGGACCTATGCCTACATTTTACCCTCAACAAAAAAAGGGCACATACCAGAGGACGGGAAAAGAGATACTAGGACTATATTGGGTAGCATCAACATCATCTGCACGTCTTGTGGTCAACATGCCTTTGTTATGTGATCATACTATACCGGAAAATTTACTTGAGAATGTAAGTAATCTAAGAGAATTTATGAGAAGTTGTGTATAATTGATGAAAGATGAAACTACAATGAATGCATTATGTGAAATGATTGATCATTGCGTAGAAGAAAGGGAAATTACTTATGCACAAAGGGTAGTGAATCAATTACTGTGAAAAAAGAGGACCAATGGAGAGTTCAAGCTAAGTGCACATATTGAGTAATATGACGTGGACAATGTCATTTTAGACTTGGGTTCTGATGTAAATGTGTTACCAAATAAAACATGGGAAGTTATGGGGAAACCCAAGTTAATTTGGTCTCCCGTCTATTTAATATTAAAAAACCAACACAAGATAATACCAATTGGTTGATTGATAGGGATATCTGTGAATATAGATGAGGTGTGAAGTATAGAAGATTTTGAAGTCATCAAAATCGTGGATGATAGTAAACCATATACAACACTAATGGGGATAGAATGGGCCTTTGACAATCATGAAATTATTAATATGAAGAGGAGGGAAATGATATTTTAGGTAGGCGACTTAAAAGTTACCATTCCATTGGTTCCAAAAGAAGGAAAGAGGTACATAGAACCTACAAGAGGAAACAAATTGACAACTTGTATAATATGACTTTGCAAATGGATGACTATGTTAACCCCACTTTAGATTGTGCACTAAGTTGGTGAAGCATTAGCTCATGTGCATCATACTTAGAGGAAGTTCTAGAACATTTTCATCAAATGATGCACAAAGTATCCACCAGATTTGCCCACATTACTTGATCATTGTGCTAGATTGGAACAAAGCTATGTGACACACCCAAGTATGATGCTTTTACCAGCATAGCATATTTTGTATATAAGTTTGCATTGTACATACCTGAACAAAAAAAATTGTTGGCATTATATGTTGTCTTGAAGGCCACTCCATCCAGATGGTGGGATGCACACAAAGAAAGAATATAAAACTGGAAGTAGTGTAGAATATTGATGCAAGTTAGATGCGGTATCGAAGTGGAGTATATTGCGCAAAAGTATATAGCGGTAGGTGATCCAACATAACATATTGTGCAGTGAAAAAACATATGGAGTTCGATACCATAAAAGGAATGGGTGCATAGGATTATACATACTTTGGATACAGTTCCTTAGAATTGGTACCTATAACTAGAAATGTGCGGAGAAACAATGAATTGGGACCAACTAATTTCAAGGTTTAAGGTAGCATTTACATTTGAACATGAATCTCCATTTCTAGATGCAACTTTGCAGGCCATTAGAACCAAGACCATTTTAGAAGAAGGGTCAATGGATTTTATTGTGCCTAGCTTATGCGTTGTGGCGATTACTGATCTTTCAGACTCTGGGGAAGTAGAGGAGAGACTCTCAAAGTTGCTACAACTTGAAAGAGACTGATTTGTCATAGGGTTCCATCAACATGTTTGAAAGGTGAGATAAAAGGCGTGGCATGATAGACACATTAAACAAAAAAGAATTCAAGTAGGGGACATAGTATTATACAACAACAAGTTTATGCAGTATCCAGGAAAGTTTCTAATGCATTGATTAGGACCATATGTAATTAGGTATGTGACAGAAGAAGGTGTTGTGCAGTTGGAAATGTTGAATGGTGAATTCTTGGGAGGAATGGTGAATGTTAGTCGATTAAAACTTTATGGGGACATGATACCTCCCACACAGAAGGATGAATTGCGCAAGAAAAAATGTACCATAGTAGTGTATTATAGTAGGAAAAAGAAAAAGAAAAATAAAGAATAAAGTGGAAAAAGAGAAAATAAAAAAAAGGAAAAACAACAAAAACTAACAAAGAATTAAGTTACAATGATAGTAAGTGCACAGAAGAAGTCAGTATCACGCAGATGAATGAAACTGCATTGAGTAGGGAGATTACACACAGAAACTAGAAAAACTACATAGAACAGGATCAACGTTATTGTTAAAGGAATTAAAAGGTGGTAACTACGGTTAAAAAGCGTTAATAATAAGGAATAAAGATAATGTCTAGTCATAAATGGAAAAATCCACTGAGGATCGTAATAGACTAGTGGTACAAGGAAAGCATACGATGATATATTTGGTAACAAAGAAACATTAAATCATGCATTGAGTACACAACTGGTGGAATAAAACGTTAGTTCAGGTGTGAATGTACAGGGAAAACTGTCGAAGGGTTATAAAATCACACCAAGGGATGATGGAGAAAGGATATTTGCATGCATAAGCATTGTGAGAATACAGAGCAGACCATAGGAAAACCAAAGCTGACACACATCAGTTGTAGAGTCAAAAAATTCCAACATCAATCGTAGAGAACAATGGCACCACCAAAAGTTGGGGCACCGGCTACCACAATAGGAAATACATCGTGAACATAAACACCAGTCACACTAGAATTCGAGGAAACACTCGTAGCTTTGGATTCACAGTCGGGGTTTCCTAGGGATTAAAGACTATTGAGAAAGGACACTGCAACATAGATTAGATTTCCCAAGGATGCCAAGTACCCTCTGGTTACGCTAGACATACCACCCAATGTTATTATTGAAGGGGACCGTATGGTAAAGGTTGCTACTTTGAAGTTTTCGTACCATGACATAAAAAATGCACAAACATTTCTCAAGTTAGCACATGACAAGTATTTACACACTAAAAGCATACTAGGGATGGGTGCAATACCGATCGATCCGTAGAGCTGGGTGGTTGGGTTAATAAAATCAGGGATATTAAACTTATTAGAAGTCCCCCACTTTGGTAGAACTCTAGAAATGAATGCCTGTGTTAAGGTGTTATTGATTTGCGTTCATGAAGGGAATTTATGGCTAGATCCACTAGTATCTATCGACACACAACTTATTGCACAGATAACGGATTTGTTGACTATAGGGGAGGATCTAACAACATTATTCGCAAATAAGGTTGGGGAGAAGGAATTATCTGAAAGTATGAAAGAGAAGTTCAACTGATTCAAAGGAAAGTGAGGGTTGGATGTCGTCAGCATAAGTGATGATGTAGTTAGATTTGCAATGAAGGTATTGGCCTACAAATTAATAAGGAAATGTTGGAAGAATGAGGTGTCGGCCTCACTAATAAAAACTATGGAGAAGTGTGAAAAAGGGGTCTAGATCAATCAGGCCATGCTTTTAGTCAATCATTTTCTAATATATTGCACTTAATCTTAGGAGAAAGGAATGTAATTTCACTATGCATGAATTATCATATTGATAGAATTAGTTGCATGAAGGGAGCTCGACAAGTGCCATTTTTTTAAAACATCATGATGATATCATGCAGCGGTGCGATATGTTAACTTATGGCATACTTCACACAAGGGGATACAAAAAGACAACAATGTCACCTTCTATGTCTACTTTGACACGATCAGAAACATCATAGAGCACACACAGTTCATTACCACCCAGACTATGGAGAACTATTAGGATATTGTGCACTTCAAAGAAGGGATGCACCACATGTATATCCAATCTAAAAGAGACCTATCGTGCCTGGTGCACCAGTGGTTTCCAATAAGATACAAGTTGGTAGAAGAGGGTGTATACCTTATTTCCAATGGCTGGGATGAGGAATGGAAGCTTCTAGCTGAAGAAATAGAGTACCCTGACGAGGAAGAGGAAAGAGACAAAGAAGATGAAGAAATAGATGAGGCACAAGGAAATGAAAATGGTAATGGTGTAGGGGATGTGCAAGAGAAAATCCCAAACGTAGGGGAAAAAAGGAAAGACAAGGGCAAGTGGCCAACACCATGTGTGCACAA
Organism: Picea engelmannii; assembly: GCA_009831015.1. Lineage (NCBI taxonomy): Eukaryota > Viridiplantae > Streptophyta > Pinopsida > Pinales > Pinaceae > Picea > Picea engelmannii. The sequence continues at coordinate 374,801 of ML784599.1, forward strand.
GAAGATGAAATCCCACAAAGAGCCAGTCATCTGCACTTTGACAAATGATGATATTGAGAGAATCAACTACCAAGTGAGTGATTCCACAGAGGAGGAAATTCAACATGTGTCATAGCTACAGGAAGAGTTGAAAGAAAAGGTGTAAAAGCAGTTGACTACATTGCAGTAGTGGTTGTAGGTAGTGAGCATAGTGATAGAGAGAAGATCCATTGAAGAAGAAATAAAAAGTGTGGTTGGATAAGTAAGGGCCACTACTTCATAGATTTTAGATATCGCAGTAGGGCACCAAATTTTCAATATCTTTCCAAAAGTAATTGAGTTTCATATTCTAGAGATGAAGGAAAAGGAGAAACTACTAAGTCACCTAGAATTAGTCTTGTCACAGATACCCATGGAATCCTTACAAGGATTGCAGGTAGGGTTGGGGAAGAAAATATAGTTCCGTGCATAATCAATGACAAAGGCATTAACCAAGGTAGAAGTGGAGAAGGAATATCTGCATAAGGTTCATAATTATTTATTATAGGAAAAGGACAACGCTGAAAAAAAGGTCGAGAGGGTAAAACAAACCATACATAAGATATATAGGGATATTCCTGAGATATTGGTGGTGATAGAAGCCACAATAAAGAAGAAGATATAAAAAATCAATGAGGTAATTAAAGGATTCCACAACAGGATTGGAGAGTTGGAAGAAGACACCACACTAGGTACACCAACTATAGAGAAGTTACAAAGAGATAAAACAACCATAACCTCAGTCCCATACATTAAGAGTATCGGTGAGGAATATGAGAGGCTATGTGAACAACACATGTGGATTTGGACACAACTGATGGTGAATCCAAAGCTCAAGGAAATTGAGGAAATAGTAATAAGTGCATTGGAGAAGGTGCAGAAAGGAAAATGAAATCATAAACACTTTTCCACCAACATAACTCATGATGATCATCCTTGTGAACATACAGGTATACAATGAGATAGAGACGATAAAGGCAGAGTAGAAGACTATATCACAACACTTGGAACCCTTGCAGGGTGAAGCACTCAATATAATAAGGGGATTGGAAACAAAGCAGGGAATGGTGAAGCAAGTCAAGAAATAATATGAGGAGAATCTTGCAACGGTAACAACACAACCTATCTAAGAAATCCTAGAGATGGAGGCTCATGCAAAGACAATATTCGCTACATCCAGAGAGATATTGCAAAAAATTATGGATTCATGGAATGGAGTGATGTAGCAGGCTTGAGTGGCTTGGGATGAGCCACGAGTGAGTGTTGGGCGGTTGTTGGACAGGAATTTTGGATGAAATTTTGAGAAATATCCTAAGGGTTGAGGAGTGCATAGTAAAGGCACATACAGGATCATAGTGCATAGTAAAGGCACATTCAGGATCAAAGTGTGAAGTAAAGGCGCATTTGGCAGCGCTAAAGAAAGGGAATAAATCAAAGAAATAAAGCAAGGGAATAAATCAAGGAAATAAAGCAAGGGAATAAAGATAGGAAATAAAGAAAGGGAATAAAGAAAGGAAATAAATAAAGGAAATAAAGAAAGGAAATAAAGAAAGGATATAAAGTAGTAAAAGCAACATGTAGGAGAAAAGGAAGGAAAAGAAGCATGCAAGAATGAAAGAAGGAAAGTAGCATGCAGGCATAAAAGCAAGAAAAAAACCAGGGATGATTTTAAGGATGAAAATTTGTTTTAAAATGTAGAAACCTCGACAAATCTTACTAATCCTTCATATGCCAACTATAAATGATTGGCGATATTTTTGTAAAAATATTCAAATTTCTAAGGATTTTGTATAGTTTTTATAAATTTTTGGTGGTTTTTAAGGTAAAATAAATGTATCCTATAGAATTTGGGCGAATCATTTTTAAAATAGCGAATCTCGTTTTTGGAAAAACCATGGAAAATTAGCCCATGAGAGAAATTTAGCCCCTAAAATCATCCCTAAAAAGAACACATAAACTATGTGTTGTCATGAGTTATAATGAGTCATAATGAGTTGTCATAGGGTTTTGAGCCCTAAACTAGGTGTATAAATATGTAATGGGTTGGGAAGAATAGGTTGTTGAGTGAATAGCGGGCTGGAAGAATAGGTTGTTTTTGTTTCTACTGAGAGAGTAGGATGAGAATGAGAGAGATTCTATATCCGAATGTTTAGGGGAGATTCTGCAGAGAGAGTCTTGCACTTCAGAGAATCTAGGTGGGATGGGGAATGATATCATGATGTATGTATTGTAGCGCAGTGTGCAAGCCTGAGATGAATTTCATGAAGAATAATAAAGAAGCGAGTCGTTGTGGATGTAGCCCAAGGATTGGGTGAACCACGTTAAATTTTGTGTTTGAATGTGTCTTTTTATGTGATTTTTCATGAATGTTATATTTATGCATGATTTGATCTAGCTTTGTTTGTTATATGAGTGTTGGACAATAATTATGAATGTTCTAGTGAATATATGTTGCAATCTACGTTATAATGGTGTTGTATAATTGAGTTTACCACTTAATCAATGGATAAGAGACACATGACATTGCTCACATAGTATATAAGTATTAATGAACATGTTAGTGATCTCACATCCCCTCATTCTTGTAGAAACTTGGTTCCTGCAGTCCCAATAGGTACCTTGGGTGAGACTTCACCTCCATGCAGGTGATTTCGAAAGGGTCGGTATATGTAGGGTTTTGTTGGTTAGATAACTTGAACCTAGGGTCTTACAATCGCGCTCCAAAAACATATTTAAATTCAAGTACACCTTCTAGTTTTTTTTTATTTTATTTGAGTTTACCCAAGGTTATTAATAAAAATATTATTTTAGTCTCTTAATTTAAATTTTTCTCATTTATAAGTGGATAGAATAATTAACATTTTCCTCATTGATAACTTCTAATAATATTTTTTCTTTTTACCTTTCCCTTAAGTTATTTCTCATGTTTACTATCAATACATAATTTCATAAGGATATCAAGGGTGCCATGCATGCCATGCCCTTTAGCATTTACTTCATGTACTCCAAGGGTGCCATGCACACCATGCCCTTCAAGATTTACTTCACGTACTCAAGGGTTCCATGTGCCATTCCCTTAAAGTATCCGACCTTGAGAAATGAGAAAAGTAGCACAATTGTGGAGACACCATTATCTCATGTCGTTGTGCCTATTGGTAGACTAACGAATGTTGAAGAATAAGGATTTCACCTTATTTCCTGTCCCTCATTTTATCCTCATTGGTGATTGATTCTATGGTCTACCCTCACAACAATGTGCAACAACTGAGAAAAAGTGTCTGACACTTTTCAACTCTAGCTACAAAAGTAGTGATAATAGGTGGAAGGAGTGGTGTTGTTCCACCTTCCCCGATTGTACTTGGTATATCTCTATGCATCCTTATTACCCATGTGTGTGTCAAATCAGTAAGCATAATCACTGTGCATTCATCCACTAAGCCTTTTCTGTCATCATTGTCATCAATCAACTCAATTATAGAAATCATATTTTATCGAATAAGTACTAATCATTGACTCAATATGGAGTCCGAGAGTCTCGTATAAGATGCCCACATCAACATATTATTAAGTTTATTGTCAACTTATTAGACTATTAGTAACATATTCAATTTAGATATATAACTGAATCTCATGTAAAATCATCAACTAAACTAGTTAACATTACTCATTTATCATATCATTGTAATAAATATTTATCTAAACATCTCATCCATTTATTTGAACAATTTTCAAATTTTAAATCTAAACAATCCAATCAATTTGATAATCAAGTAAAATTCAATAACCGATTCATTTGCAAACGAACACCCTCAAAGAATAAGTTTGGTTCATAATAGTAACTAGCTAAAATGGGGCACTACAACTCACTAGTTTTTTATATGGAAAAAGAAGATAGAACAAGTGAATGCATACAAGTATCTTGGAGTTCGCCTTCATCAAAAGATCAATTGGATCTATAGTATCACAAAATTATCAATGGAGGATTGAAACACTAATCAACATATTTATAGTTCTACAAAAAAATAAATTCCTCTTTAATATACTCCAGATATTTTGTATGAATGTGAAGTTTCGAGCTACCAAATCTCTAGAGAATGATGGAAGGAAATTGGGGAAATGCATAAGAGTTATATAATTTATAATATTAATATAAAATAAATAAACCCTACCCAATCCTCCTCTTTAAATTTGGTGTTCAACCTATTGAGAGTATGACTATAATTAGGTACTTGATGTATAACAACAAGATAAATGACATGAAACAAAAGAGGCTTTCTTGCATTGTCTTAAATTCCTATCAAACTCATTCATAGCCTCAGAGAGGGTGGAATAAAGAGGCTCATTCTTGGTTAAAAAGTTGTAGAATAAAAGAGGAGGCCATTCTGTATAGTATTGATACCATTAAATATAATATCACAGCTAAATTTTAAGAGAAAATATTGTGTAATGAAAAAAATAGAGGTTAATAGAAAAGTAATGTACAATATTATTAATCTCAATTTAGAAGGTCAAAATTATCTTTATGTTATAGCTAAGTTAAAGAAGAAAATCAACAATCATTACTAAAACAATAATAAGAATGAACTTTGGCAAGCTTCATAGTGAAACTAGGCATTGAATAAATGTCAAAACATTGTGGATTGAAAACAATTGTCATATTTATGATAGTAAGAGAGTGGAGGATGAAAATTACCTTCTCTTAAAACATCACGCATAGAGATACATTTGATATTGTTTAAAAAATATTTGTAATATTATTAATGTTCATAACTTGTAAATTCATCAAAACCAAAGACAAATAATCTTATTTCTAAAAAAAAATCAATCATAAAAATGAAATGTTAAAAGAAAATCATTTAATTCCTTATAATATTTCTTAATATATGATAACCCAAATTTAGGATATTTTTTTCTATATTGTCTGCATAGTGTAATTCATTAATCTATGACCCATATCCATAAGTATTAGTCAGAAGAAAATTTGATTTGAATAAATGGTAATCATCATCATGACTAATGATAATCAACATTATCTTATTTTTTTGTAAGATAGTTGTTTGCATTACCTTTCATGGAAAAAAAGTATATAAGATGTTCCAGAGAATGGTGTTGAGGCTGCCATAGAAGGAAACCGGCCCCACCACCAGTTATAAAAGTTCCATAAAATATTGTTGTGACTGTTGCTAATTGACATAGTTACAAAATTTAGATTGTAGAAAATGATATTGGGCCTATGAATATACCAACAAAGATGTATGTGTAATTTGATAGGCCAAATAGAGGCTACAAAAAGAAAAACAATAATAGTCCATGATAGATTACTTGATAGTAAATATTTAGAGGAAGGCATGACTGAACAAATCCAACCACTTGGGAGTCATTATTACCTGGAGTAGTTCCTCTTCTATGCATCCCTGTGCAGGGTTCTTCACACATGAATCTAGAAGCTAGTCGAGGAGTTTCTACATCATCTCTTGGAAAACAAATTCTCATCATTATCTCGACATAGCTCCATGATGACTTCTCTCTGAGCATCAGTGAAAACTGGGTGAGGAGGGGGCATAGGAATAGAACCGGAGGCCACTTCTGTGTGGAGGAAATGGGTGGCAGTGGTGGAGGTGGTTTCCATAGTGGAGGCAGGATTGTAATTTCGTCTTCAATTGGAGTGGAGGATGCGATATTATCCATTAGGGAGTGGCAAGGAAAAACACAACATGGACCAAGTTGGAAGTGAGTGTAGGGGGTTCGACCACCCATAACAGACTGAGAGACAACTCGAATTGATCTTGAGTGCTCTTTGGGATTGAGTAAGAACTGGTGGAGACGAAGGTTGAGGATGGTGGAGGTGAAAGGGACCCTTGCAACTATGAAGAGAGACCTATAGCCAGGTCAAAGAAGTGAATGGAGATAGAAAAAATAGATAACTCACAAAGCGGGAGGAATAACAAGGTAAGGTTTCTTCCTTGTGAAGACGATGGTGTTAAGACACGATAGGAGCGAGAGATACATTAAATTTGCATGAGCAATGGTCATGGTGGAGGCCAGCTTCAAGGACAATCATTGGAGTGGGAAAGTCAGGAATTAATGTATTTCATGAGGGTGAAAAAAGAGGTGATTGGGGGAGGTTCATGTGTGGTTAGTTGATCGTGACATGGAATCCAGGTGTCACCCCATCTAGGGTTGGTTTTTCTTTTTGCGCCACTCCAGAGCATTCAACAAATAAGGGGTGATTTTGGGTATGGGAAGGTGAATAGGTAAGATCACCTGTCTGTAGATTCATCCCAACATTGGCTAATTTATCTTCTACCTTATTGGCCTCCCAATGAACATGAGAAGGATTATGGACTGTCTTGGGAATAATTAAGGAAAGTAACAGTTCCAAGATACTAAGGAGCCTCCATCTTGGAGAGATTTTGGAAGGTTCTGAACCCATGAGGATCTTAGAAAATATATCAGGAATGATTTGGGAATCACCTTCCACGATGAGCTTCGTGAAACCCATTCAATTGACTATAATTAATACTTGGATGAGTGCCCATAATTCTGCAACATTATTTGTGTCATGTCAAATAATTCCAACCAAGATTAGGAGGACATTTACCTAATCATCCCTAAATACCATGCCAAATCCTATTGGGCCATGGTTTCCTTTATATGCCTAATCAAAATTTAGTTTGTTGAAGCCTGTCATGGGTTTTCTCCATGAGGTATGGCTAATACTAGTGGGAGGGCGGGAGGGGGTAGGGGAGGGTAGGGAATTATGGTGAATGTGCCAGTGTGAGAGAATGATAGTTTCATATGGATCACATTTAAGGTATTCTTGGGACCAAGGTTGAGAGAAAATTGCTTCTCTAATGAAAGAGTGGATGCATGACCAAAATTGAGCTTCTGATTGGAAAGAAGATTTAAAAAAAAAAAGTTATTTATTTCCAGATCTGCCAAACTATGAAACCAAGGAGAAGTATCCATATGCAGTTAAGAATTGGATTTTTTTAAGGCATGTTGTCTCCAATGATCAACAACATTTTTATGTTGGTTGCATTGTGATCTGTGGTGCACATGGTAGAATCAATATGGTCCCATAAGTGCATACTGAAGGTGCATTGATTGAGAATATGCTCGGTTGTTTTTTCATGATTGTGACAAAGGGGACATCTAAATGGACCTGTGAATCCCCATTTTAATAGATTCTCCAAAGTGATTATTCTATTTTGGACCATCAACCATAAAAAGTGCACACTTTGGGCCAATGTTTGATTTTCCATATCCTTTCCCATATTTTTCTTTCTCTAGTGTATTGTGTTTGGCTTTTAACTGGTACGCCTCTTTGATAGAGAACACTCCCTATGGTGTGTGGTCCCATCGAAGAATGTCCTAATCATGATGAATTCTCATTTTCCTTGATTCCACCCTTGCTTTCCAAGGTGCTAAGTTGTATCTCTATGGTATTTCTAGAGTCAGAGGATTGGATTCCCATTCTCTCCAATGAGGATGATCTATGTGAGTATTCTAGAAGTGATGGATTGTAAGGTGTGTTTTATGCCACATATGTTGAAGGATCCCTTGAATGTTGCCTTTGAGATGGAGTGGTGGTAATTATTTTCGGGGGTCAGTCCACAAGAGAGTTGTATGTCCATTAAGTACCTCCCAAAAGGAATGTTCCTTTACTAGGTGGCGATTACCCCAGGCTGTATTCTAGATTGAGGATCTGGGATTAGGGTTGGTGAGTCTAATCAAGTTGTTTTCATTTATATTGGGAGAATATTTGTTCCTCCATATTTTTTCCAAGAGGTTAGATGGGTGATTTAACCATCTCCATCATATCTTGGCTCACATGACATTGTTCAATATTCCTAAATCTCTTAGGCCAAGACCACTAGAGGATCTAGGTTTGCAAAGGTCCTCCCATTTAAGAAGTGCCTATTTCTGGCCTGTGTTAGTGCCCTTGCAGAGGAATTTCCTTTGAATGGAGCGAATGGATCTTATGACTAGTTTTGGAGTGGTTAAAGCTAAGAAGAGATAAATAGGAATGGATTGCAAGATTGATTTCAAAAGAGTGAGGCATCTGAACAAATTTAGAGATACGAAACTCCAAGAGTTGAGGTAGTTTTCAAGAGGTTATGAGAGTCTCCTAGGGGCTGATGTGAGAGGTGTTATCAGTGAGATGGATTCCCATTTATTTCGACAGAAGGGAACTCTAGGTGAATCTCATAAGATTGGTGAGATGAACCTGGATAGCTTCTAGATTGTTTAAAAATAAGACTTGAGATTTGCCTGAATTGATAGAAATGTCAGAAGCTTCAGAGAAGTCATCCAAAATTGAACGGATAGTGGAAGATTCTTTTGTAGTGGATGGGCCTAGAGTATAAATTTGGTGGGAACTCCTACCTRTCAAGTAATTTTTTTTATGACGGGTTTCTTCTTAAAACCRCCCTTCTCGTGACGTTTTAGATTTAGTTTTTCYCRTCATTTAAATATTATGTGTCATATGTGTTTTTGTTCATTTTTATTGTAAATACAAAAGAATGCGARGCACACCMTAAAATTATTTTGAAATTGCATTTAACATAACATCATCAAACCATTTCACATGGAATACAACACCATTAAAAGCATAAAAAAAAAATCTTAACAAATTATCTTGAGATAGAAGCTTGCACATAGTTTCAATTTTGAAAATCACCAAATAAGAGATTCCAACTTCTTTCTATGCCTTAATTTTGCATAGATCCAATCACTGTACAAAAACAATCGACAAAACAGTAAGTAGTATGCATGCAATGATGCCAAGATAGAAAGCAATTATGAACAATTGTTGTAAAAATAATAATAAAAGTTATGGATTGAAAAATTTGAAATAATTATCGTTATTAATATAATGAAATAATAAATATTACTAATTATTTTGGATTTTCTTTTTTAAATTGAAACTACTAATGTTTCTAAAATGAAATAAAATAGATCTTGTGAGAGGTCGGCTACACCCATGTTTATTCTTAGTATCAAGATTCAGGAAGACATTAAAAACACAGGTGGGAAGGTATTTAAATGTGGATTCTCAAAAACCAAATATAATGAGAAAATAAGTGTGCAAGAAGGTGTTTTCTAGCTTGAGCCAAACAAAAACAATTTATATTAATGAGTCTTACCTATGTGGATACTTGCATATAGGTTTTGGGAAGTGTTTTTGAATCCTTGATCTTTTCTTCCCTCTCAACCTTCACTTTTCAACCTGGAAGATGTGATATGATCCAATTTCCAAAGAATCCCCATGGATTGTAAGTTGTAATGTTGGGAAGCATGTGCTATAATATTTGTAACTTATGCAATGTGATATGCATGCAACTTTCAACCTCCATCTTCTATAGAATTTGTAACTTGTACTATGCATGGACTTTGCTATAGAATTTATAACTTGTGTTATGTATGCTTTACACAAAAATCAACATTCAAATTTAGGAAATTGTTATTATATTATATTATATTATATTATATTATATTATATCATATCATATATTATAATATATATTGTTATTATTATACTATATATTGTTATTATATTATATTATGTATTATAATATATATTGTTATTAATAATGTATCATTATTATATTATATTATATTATATGTGTGTGTGTGTGTGTCTTTGTGTGTGGGAATACAGGAAAATTGTTTTTTCCCGTCAAATTGACGATTTCAAAAATTGATGGTATTTGACGATTAAAAATGGAAAAAACGGGTAAATACCCATCAAATTTAACCACTGGCTGGGCCCATTGTCATAGTATCATCCACGAATTGGCCATGAGAGATGGTGTGGTTCATACCAGATAGCTTTTGTCCTTGGAGGCTTCCATTGGAAATATGGAATTGGATGTAATGACTAAATCCCTCAACCAAGATGACGAAAAGGAAGGGGGAGATGGGGTATCCTTGCTGGATGCCTCTTGAGGGCGAGAAGGTACTTGAAGGATATTCATTAACAAGGATGGAAAATAAGGTAGTGGAGGTGAGATTTAGAATCCATTTGACCCAATCGGGGTGAAAACCAAAAGCTGTGAGAATCTGATGCAAATATTGTGAGATGATAGTGTCAAAAGCTTTAGTGAAATCCATCTTGGTTAGAATTCCATGGGTACAGGACGATTTAAGGGAGTGTATTACTTCATGAGAAAGAATGACACTATCAAGAATTTTCCTTCCTTCAAAATACCCAGATTGTTCTTTTGAAATAATAAAAGGAATAAATGTTTTGAGGCGTGGAAATTACCTTTGTAATAATTTTGTAGATGAAATTGCATAGAGCAGTGGCTCTAAACTTCTTGGGATGAGTCACTCAATCATATTTTGGTAAGAGTGTTAGGAAGGTTGCATTGAGAGTTGGGAGGACATTTTTGGAGCATCTGGAGTCTTCAACTAGTTTCCAAACATCTTCTCTTACCATTGGCCAACAGTGGTGGAAAAAATATGTGGTGAAGCCATCCAGTCTCAAAGATTTTTTGATCGACATTTCCTTCATTTATTGATCCACCACCACAATAGAAATGGCTCAGATAAGAGTTATTTTTTTTTCTTCGATGATCAGGGAGGGCAAATGAAGAATTATTTTTGCGATGGATGGAGATCTGTTTGGGTTAGGACCCATGAGAATATTTTTGTAGTACTGATGATTTCGTGTTCAATTTCATTATGAGTTAGGAGGGATTTCCCCTGATCATTTTCAATCCTGGTGATTATGTTGATGTGTCATCTCTGGAGCATGGATTGATGGAAGAATTTGGTATTCCTTTATCCTTTTCACAACAATTGAATCCTAAATTTATGTCTCCATAACACCTCTTCCTGTGCATATCGTTCATCCAATTGTTTTTGAAGAGAGATTTCTTCTTATTGTAGTTTTTCTGAGTTAACTATTGTGATGATTTCTTTTTGTCTTTCCTGCATGCACAATTCCAACTTCTTTTGGGCCTAAAAAATGTTTCCAAATACTGTTTTATTCCAAGTCTTGATTTGTTTCTTGAAGTTTTTCAATTTCTGTTGGAATCAGAACATGAGAGATCCATGGGATATTTCTGCATTTTTCCACAAGATGGGGGATTTTTCTTGAAACTATGGGTTGGAGAGCCAAAAAATTTCGAAGACAAATGGCTTGAACTGTGGATATCTGGCAGTATGCATCCAGAGTTGAATGGGCTAGTGATCATATCCCAAGACAGGGAGGATGTTGGATTCCAATAAGGGTCCTTCTATCACCAAGGGTTGTGAGATAAAAAAATGGTCTCTCTTGCAGGAAATGTGGTGTGAACCTCAACGTTGATTCGACCAGGTGAACATACCCTCTCTAATGTCTAGGTCAATGAGATGAAGGGAATTAATTGTGTCGCAGAAAGCTTCACTATCTTTTTCCAATCTTCTTATGCCTCCACTTTTCTCTTTGACGAATTTGATATGATTGAAGTCACCTCCTAGGATCCCCTTTTTGGTGTTAGCCAAAGCCCCTAGGAATTGAAGAGAGTGCTTGAAGATTTATTTATATTAGAGATGTTTTGGTCCATAAACATTGGTGAGTAGTCTAGATTTGTTTGATCTAGTTGTTCTGGAGGAGGCAGAGATCAACCATTTGGTGGAGTAGAAGTCTTCTAGAATGACTACAGTTGGATTCCTTAAAATAGCCAAACTTTCGGCCGAGCCATTGGAATCATTAAAAATGAAATTGTATTTCTTCCAACATTTACAATAAATATTTTCTACCATTGTTCCTTCACACTTAGTTTCTTGAAGGAGCAACATGTCGAGAGTCTTTGTCATAATGTTGTTTCGAAGGATACTTTGTTTAGTACTTCCATTTAAGCCTATTATATTCCATGATATGATCTTCATGAGGATGGGGGATTTGGATTTGGGAGAAAGTTATCATTTAGCTTTTGAATTTGTCCTGAATTAACCATATAGCTACCAATTTCCTGGATCAGTTTTTGAATGGATTTTCTTCCTCTTTTTCCTATTTCTTTTTTTTCTTACGTGGATCTCTCTGTCACTTTGGGGTGATACCTAGCTCAATGTTTGATATTTATGTCACTTCGATTGTGGAGTTAAGGTAAACCTTAAATTAAATTTTATGAGTTGTTCTAGAGGGATATATTGTAGTTCTTTATTGTGATAGGATTCCTTTAATATGATGAGGTTGATTTCTTCTAGCTCTTGCTCATCTTATTTTACTTCAATTTCTTCTCCCACTCTATCGGAAGGGTTCTCGGTGGAGGGAAGGTGAATGAGTGTTTCCAGGATGGGTTATGGGAGGGTTTTTTCTTTAGCTCTATTGTTGGCTTAATTGAAGACAAGAACTAAAATACTGGTGGGAAGGTCATCCAAGAGAGAGTTGAGGATTTTGAAATAGTTTCTAGTGGAGGGTTCTATGGGGTTTGGAGATCGGTTTTTTTTTTAACTTGACGTCTGCGTCTTGCACCTATGTGAAACCATCTTTGGGTTTTTCCTATGTTGAGGGGTTGGGGTTAATAGGTGCATTTAAAGGGAAATATTTGAAGAGATGACCATGCTCATGGCACTTGCAATAGTGGAAAGGAATGTGTTTGTAGTCGATTGTTTGTTCCCATTCTTCATATTGGTATTCTATTTTGATGGAACCAAGCAATGGCCTTGAGACATCCATGTAAATGTAGATATGCACATACGAGGTGTATCTGCTCTGTTTTGTGGCTTATGTTGCTTTAACAAAAATACCCAGGGTTTTTTATATTCCTTCTAGTACTTCTCCTAACCAAAATTCTTGGGGGAATGAGTAAATCCTGATCCAAACCGATGCACAAGTGAAATCCTCTTTTTCCGGGTTAAATTTTTCTGTCACAAATCTGAGATATAGGCCTGCTGATTTATAAAAGTATAACCCATTTTCAAAAACCTTGTTCTTATCTTCTAGGTTGTGGAAGATGGCTCTAAAGAAGCCTTTGGAACCCAATTGTAGTTCAAAGTGGACCTTGGGACTCCACCATTGATTGGTCCATTTAGTTAGGTCTCGTTCAAAGGGCCAAAGACCCAAGAATTTTCCAATGAGGGAACAAACTCTTATATATTGGGTTTGCATACCAACTCGAGTTGAATTCATCAAATACCTAGGTGTTGTAGAGGCTTGTGGGATGCATTTTACTGGTAGCAATGACCAAGAAAATTTTGGATGAGAGGGATCAACTTCCATCTCCATTCCTTTGTTATTTCTTAGCTCTTCTTGATACAATTGGTCTCTGGAGTCCAGCGGCGTATCGAAGGGTAGGCATGCATTGGCGGATCTATTCTCTTCTCCTACTACAACCTTTCGATAAGAAGGGTCTTCCACCCCCTTTGTTGAGGCCATTGGAATCGTTTCAGAAGGGAAGGTGTGGATATCACTGGTGGGATCAATGGAGACCAGTGAAAATGAAACCCTAGGAGTGTAGCATAAGCCCTAGCATTCAGTCCATTGACATCCCTAATAATCACCATTATCGCCATCATTAATAATAGACAATTCTATATAGAATTAAGTCTCTAATGTTGACTTTTAACCATTATTTGTCTTAAAATAATAAATTTTTTATTAAAAATAGTGGATAAAATTAAAATTTAATTGATAAACTAATTTTCATGAGTTGTAGAATCACACTATTCGAAAAACTAA
>ML784599.1:391409-404483 GCA_009831015.1 Picea engelmannii
TAGATGGGACCGAATCCCAATGCTCAGATTTCAAATTTACAATTTTAGATAAAATCCTAAAAAATCTGGGTTTTATTGCAATTTGGGTAGATTCCAGTTAGGGATCCACCCATATCTTCCAAAACAATTCTAAATTTGAAAAAATTCTCTTGGGTTACTAAATTTTCCATATTTTAGAAAAAGCCCATATCTTCGAATTTCTAGATACTATACCATGTGCACGAAAATCGAGGCACAAGTTGATAGTTTGAGATTTTTGCTAATTTTTCCAGAATCATTCCCCCTGAGATGGAGGTCCACATGTGCGAGATGGGTGAATTCTACCCCATCTGTCCGCATGTAAACATCCATCTGGAAAAAACCCATGTTCCCAATTTTCCTCTAGAAACTTTCCAAAATTTCGAATTATTTCTAGTACCATATTGTTGTTGATGTTGGTACCGGATGACCCGGAGAATTCTGGTACCAGATGGTTTCTAGAACATTCTAGTACTGGATGTGTTGAATTGCGAGTACCAGATGACATGGAGTGTGGGTACCATATGACTATGTAGGTATCGGTTGACTGTATAACCTTGTGGTACCGGACGGAACAATACAAGTACTAGAACATGGACAGGGCATATATCGAAACTTGAACAGTACAGAACACATTGCTTAGACATAGAAACATAGGATTAAACCATCATCGACAAAACTATTGTATAATCATCCTTTTAATCACTAAAAATATGGAAAATTATGTATTAACCACATAGGATGAATAACAAGAGATAATGGAGGTTTATGGTGTAATTAGCAATATATTATTGATGAAATGTAGGGAGAAGGTGTAATGATGAGTGTATTTGTATGGCGGAAAGTATGAAAAAAATGGAGCTCAACACACCCCCAAACCCAAGGATTTGCATGTCCTCATGCAACCAAGTTGAAGAACTTATGATACTCTGCTTATATATTTATTTGACATTGTTTCTTTTCTATAGGTGTTAGTTCTTGTGGAATGACACTTTGGAAACTATCACAGATTGAATTTCAAACAGAGAAACAAAATTATCATAAAAATAGAGGACAAGCAGTGGATGGGGTATCAGAGTGATGGTGAATGGTGTGCATGTGGAGAATAGTTTATAAAATGATGGTGATGGTGGTCGTATGAACTTGGACGCCTTTATACTGTGTATCTTACATCAATTTTAAGATCAATATTTACTTTGTGGTTTTTTTGTTTGGATAAGCAACAATGATTTCATCCTCTTTGAGATGGCTTAAGAATGTTTTATGATGTATAAAGAGAAGACACTATATATGTTGCTTTGTATTTGTATACCACATATTTCCTTTTCATTACTTGGTCTTATCATCAGAGTATATTGTTCATTATGAAAAGTGGAGTGAATATGGGCGGTTTACTAAGTAGTTGTGATAATGCATAGTGGAGTGTGGAGTGGGTAATAGTGGTTATGCATCATGTTTTCCAATTTATTAGTAAATTAAAAATATTTGTACCAGTCTTGCCTCAAGTTACCCTTGCTTTGAATTCTAATGCATGTTGAAGTGTAAACTATGCAGAACATGACGAAATGCCTGCAAAATCATGATGTAGACTGCTGAAATTTGAAGATGAAGTGGAACAAGGTTGAGAACTGATGGATATCTAGGAGAGAGTTGATGAATGTAAATCTTATGAGATTACTTATGTCTCTCTCTCACCCTCAAACCCGTTGGTTTGCATGTTCTCATGCAAACTCTCATTAACACACAAAATTTCTGCAAGTTGAAAGTGGACTATGTGGAACCGGTGCATGTTGACTAAAGGAGAGAAATGAAGTATGCAAGAGTTGAGATCTGCTGAAAATATCATGCAAAAAGTACCCTCGAAAAACATTTAAATTTCTATACCAGTAGTACCGGAACAAAAAAATCTAAAAGAGCTAAACCAATACTATTATTATGCGAGAAGAAATATATATTGATGCCATTCTTAAAGAAACAACCAAAAAGTAAACTTTATTCATGCTTGTAAATTTGGAAATGAAATTCATTTAAAAATATTACAAGCATAAAGGAAATTTCTAAATTACTTATTACATACGATTTCATCAATCATTAACAGTTGTATGCTCTAGAAACCATGTGAATTATGATGGGGTATTTTTACTCTCATCCTTGAACATGAAAACATGAGGAGATAGTTGGTCTTTGATAAATGAGAAACCGATAGGAAACCAATCATTTTTGTTTAATTTCTCAAATAATATATGTTATTCAACTGATATTGATAAATCTCATATTTGATTTTATTAGACTCCTACACTTATAGGTCCCACCTCTAGGACAATGACATCCTAGGTAAGAATGATAGGGTCTTAAGACCATATTACGGACATTCTCAAATGGAAATTAGATGAGGTTCCTTATCCTTTTGTTCAACCATGCATTCTTCTTCTTAAGGATTTATACAAGTATATTATTCATACAGACAAATATTGATTAGGCATAATGAAAGACATCAAAATCAGAATCCATTTCCAGCAAGCCTATTCAATACTTCGATGGGGTAATTTTGACATCTAAGAAATATCCTTCTCAGGAAGAATGCCCTATTGCCCACGATCTTGTTCAGTACCCTGATGGGTTTGCCTAGTTATACCACAGGCTTGTACCCGCTTCCAGCAAACCTGTTCAGTATCTCGACATGTTAGCCTCTTACACCCATTTTCCATCAAAGTCTCTTGTCCCAATCTTTACCCTTAAGATAGAATTTATAGATTGTTTTTGCATGGGTGAATGGGGAAGAATCTTTGAAAAACGTTTTACAGGATGGGATGGTATTGAGTTGGAAGATAATTTATAGATTGCCCATAAAAAATTGTTCGTATGAAAAATAGACTTATGTATAAAGATTAGTCGAAAGACATATCATGGTCAAACTTACTTAATGTGTGGTGGATGAGGACATGAGAGAATGACCTAAAGGCACCTCTAGTCCCTAAGTAAATATTCTCCATATAATATTGTGTTCCCTCACAAGTAGAAGTTTCATTCACTCTATTATAGGAAAATCCCTAAGTGGACAAGTGGATTTCCTCTTGAACCCTAAATCTCTAAGATAAATATATAAAGGTTATAACTTTGGTCACTAACATCCTTTTAAACCTAGCTAAGTAAATCAAATAGAGAAAAGGAAGAAGAATGTACCTTTTTTTCGATGTTTGTCCTTGCCCAGTCCAAGTTGAGCCTTGATCCCCAAGATCTTCAACAGGTCTCGCAATACAATAACAACAAAGATAAAACAACTTCCTATTCTACCATGATTAATTCAAAACTATATCTATCTATCAAAGACAAGTTCATGTAGGCATACACAACCTTGAAATAAATAGTCCAAGCACATGTATTAATGAAAACTACAAAGAAATACTTACATACCTTTGATGAAGTTGCAACAGCCTCTTCCGGCTCTCCTTGTCTAGCCCCTTGCTCAAATAATCCACAATCAAAATGAATATGCTTTACTAATTATCTCCCTTATGAGATCATAAGTTTGATTCCTTCAATGTATCTTCAATACCACTTCTCATGAGATCATAAGTTTGGTATCTCTAAAACTCTCCCTCTCCCTTTCACCATGAGAAGGCCTCCTTATATAAGCTTGGAGAGACCCAACCACCTTAGATATTCTTGGGATAGGTTGAGGATCCTTCTCCATCAGTTGTGGATATTCCCTAAGATCCATCCTTGACCTCATATTCGAATCCAACCAACTCCAAAGATGAGGGGGATTTTTCCTCGATTTTCCTCAACAACCCAAGATTTCCTCAAACAACCCAGTGCTCCCCTAATATGGAACACAAAGTGTTGAAATGATCCCCCAAAGGAGAGAAAGGAGCATCGACACTCCCTGATAGTGGGTAGGAGAGCACTGCCCAAAAGTTCCTAAAAAAATCCTAGAGCTCCCCCAGAAGGGTGCACAAAGCGCTGGAATGGTCCCCCAAAGAATGTTAAGGAGGGATGGCACTCCTTGACAGTGGGTAGGGGAGTGTTGGCCTTCAAAATTCATTTTTAAGTGGTTTTTTTCATGGAAAAATCTTTGTACTCTTCATCAAATTATTTCTTCTTCTTAAACAACTCTCTGAGGGTGTCTTCAAGTGTTCCTTGCGATGTCGTTCAAGACAGGAGATGGGAAAGATGATTGTATGATGTCTGCGACACTTGCGACACTTGTGGCCAAAATGTGACACTTGTGACACTTATAATGACGACAATAGGTCATCATTGAAATGAGTAATTTTGATGTGTAACAGATTGTCCCCCAAAGTGAGAAGTTAGAAGACAGAAACTGATGATTGAAGTACTTTGTAGACTTTTTCGATCAAGGGTATGGATGTAGAGAACCTGGTAGAAGTTGCACACAACCATCAAACAAATATTATGACATGTTTCAAACCCAAGGCAGGCATACATATGCTTGAGTGATAAATACTTTCAAGGTATGGCCGCCATAAGATACACTGCGGCTCCATAATTATATTGACAAAAAGGTATAGACATAGAAGATACAATGTGGATCTATACTTCCATGACATGAACTGATCGTAGCCATGAAAAATACACAGTGGAGCTACGAGATGAAAAGACATAGACATCGACCAATACAAAGTGGATGTATGTGATAGTATATGTGTGAATATTCAAGAGAAATTCCATCACAACCTAGGCAAAGTGCATAACAGATTGATTACTCAACCCAGGGTCTTCTTATCGATCCCGATGTGGTACAAGTCTGACCATGTGAATAGATGTCCTGATGTCGAATATGGTAGAAACTACTTGATTACCGGTCAATGAGGTAAATTGTTAACAAGTGCGAGGGAAATCATCATTGATGTCAATGATTCCCAAGGTACCCTAGTACATTCCAATGAATGTGAATAGATGAGATAAAGTCAAAAATTCGTGGAATCATCTGATAAGGGGTCAATGGTGTAAACAGAAAGGTGATAACTTTGTTCACTTCCATCCTTTTAAACCTAGCTAAGTCAATCAAATAAAGAAAATGAAGAATAACGTACCTTTTTTCGATGTTTGTCCTTGCCCATTCCAAGTTGAGCCTTGATCCCTAAGCTCTTCAACAAGTCTTGCGATTCAATAATAGTAAAGACAAAAAAACTTCCTATTCTACCATGATTAATTCAAAACTAGATCTCTTTATCAAAGACAAGTTCATGCAGGCATAGACAAACTTGAAAGAAACAGGCCAAGCACTGGTATTATTGATAACTAGATAACAATACTTACAAACCTTTGATAAAGTTGCAGTAACCTCTTCCATCTATCCTTTTCCATCCCCTTTCTCAAATAATCCATAATTGAAATGAATATTCTTTACTGATTACCTCCCTTATGAGATCATAAGTTTGATGCCTTCAATGTCTCTTCAATACCACTTCTCATGAGATCATAATTTTGGTATCTCTAAAACTCTCCCTCTCCCTTTCACCATGAGAAGGCCTCCTTATATAAGCTTAGAGAGACCCAACCATCTTAGATATTCTTGGGATAGGTTGATGATCCTTCTCCTTCAGTTGTGGATCTTTCCTAAGATCCAACCTTGACCTCAGATTCAAATCCAACCATCTCTAGAGATGAGGGGGATTTTTCCCTGATTTTCCTCAGCAGCCCAAGATTTCCTCAAACAACCTAGTGCTCCCCCAGAATGGGACATAGAGTGTTGCAATGATCCCCCAAAGGAGGGAAAGGAGCATTGGAACTCCCTAACAGTGGGTAGGGGAGTGCTGCCCAAAATTTCCTCAAAAATCCCAGCGCTTCCCCAGAAGGGTGCATAGAGTGTTGGAACGCTCCCCCAAAGAAGGTCAAGGAGCGCTGGCACTCCCTGACAATGGGTAGGTGAGCGTTGGCCTTCAAAATTACTTTTTAAGTGTTTTTTTTCATGGAAAAATATTTGTACTCTTCATCAAATGATTTCTTCTTCTTAAACCAGTCTCTGAGGGTGTCTTCAAGTGTTCATTGTGATGTCATTTGAGACACGACATGGGCAAGATTACTGTATGATGTCTACGACACCTGTGGCCAAAATGTGACACTTGTGACACTTGTAATGATGGAAATAGGTCATCATTGAAATGATTAATTTTGATGTGTAACAGATTTCCCCCCAAAGTGCGAAGTTAGAAGACGAAAAATGATGACTGAAGTACTTTGTAGACTTTTTCGAGAAAGGGTATGGATGCAGAGAACCTGGTAGAATATGCACACAACCATCAAACAAATATTATGACATGTTTCAAACCCAAAGAAGGCATACCTATGCTTGAGTGATAAATACTTTCAATGTATGGCCACCATAAGATACACTACGGATCCATAATTATATCAACAAAAAGGTATAGCCACTGAAGATACAATGTGGATCTATACTTCCATGACATGAATTGATCGTAGCCATGAAAAATACACAGTGGATCTAAGAGATGACAAGACATAGCCACAGACCAATACAAAGTGGATCTATGTGACAGTATATGTGTCAGTATTCAAGAGAAACTTCGTTGCAACCTGGGCAAAGTGCATAACAGAGTGATTACTCAAGCCAAGGTCTTCTTACCGATCCTAATGCCATATGATTCTAACCATGTGAATAGATGTCCTGATGTCGAACATGGAAGAAACCACTTGATTACCGGTCAATGAGGTAAACCATTAACAAGTGTGAGGGAAATCATCATTGATGTCAATGATTCGCAAGGTATCCTAGTACATTCCAATGAATGTGAATAGATGAGATGAAGTCGAACATTCGTGGAATCATCTGATCAGGGTTCAATTATGTAAACATAAAGGTGATAACTTTGGTCACTGACATACTTTTAAACCTAGCTAAGTCAATCAAATAGATAAAAGGAAGAAGAATGTACCTTTTTGTCGATGTTTGTCCTTGCCCAATCCAAGTTGAGCCTTGATCCCCAAGATCTTCAACAAGTCCTGCAATCCAATAACAACAAAGGCAAAACAGCTTCCTATTCTACCATGATTAATTCAAAACTAGATCTATCTATCAAAGACAATTTCATGTACACATACACAACCTTGAAAGAAATAGGCCAAGCACATGTATTAATGAGAACTAGATAGAAATGCTTACAGACCTTTGATGAAGTTGCAACAGCCTCTTCCATCTCTACTTGTCCAGCCCCTTGCTCAAATAATCCACAGTAAAAATGAATATGATTTACTAATTATCTCCCTTATGAGATCATAAGCTTGATGCCTTCAATGTCTCTTCAATACCACTTCTCATGAGATCACAAGTTTGGTATCTCTAAAACTCTCCCTCTCCCTTTCACCATGAGAAGGCCTCCTTATCTAAGCTTGGAGAGACCCAACCACCTTAGATATTCTTGGGATAAGTTGAGGATAATTCTCCATCAGTTGTGGATCTTCCCTAAGATTCATCCTTGACCTCAGATTCGAATCCAACCAACTCGAGAGATGAGGGGGATTTTTCCCTGATTTTCCTCAATAGCCCAAGATTTCCTCAAATAGCCCAGTGCTCCCCCATAATGGGACACAGAGTGTTGCAACGCTCCCCCAAAGGAGGGCAAGGAGCACTGGCACTTCCTGATAGTGGGTAGGGGAGCGCTGCCCAAAATTTCCTCAAAAAATCCCAGTGCTCCACTAGAAGGGTGTACAGACTGTTGGAACGCTCCCCCAAAGAAGTTCAAGGAGCACTGGCACTCCCTCATAGTGGGTAGTGGAGCGTTGGCCTTCAAAATTCATTTTTAAGTGGATTTTTTTATGGAAAAATATGTGTACTCTTCATCAAATGATTTCTTCTTCTTGAGGGTGTCTTCAAGTGTTCCTTGTGATGTCATTCGAAACACGACATGGGAAATATGACTGTATGATGTCTGCGACACTTGCAACACTTGTGGCTAAAATTGAACACTTGTGACACTTGTAATGATGACAATAGGTCATCATTGAAATGAGTAATTTTGATGTGTAATAGATTGCCCCCCAAAGTGCGAAGTTAGAAGACGGAAACTGATGACTGAAGTACTTTCTAGACTTTTTCGAGCAAGGGTATGGATGCAGAGAACCTGGTAGATGCTGCACACAACCATCAAACAAATATTATGACATGTTTCAAACCCAAGGTAGGCATACCTATGCTTGAGTGATAAATACTTTCAGGGTATGGCGGCCATAAGATACACTGCGGATCCATAATTATATTGAAAAAAAGGTATAGCCACTGAAGATACGATGTGGATCTATACTTCCATGACATGAACTAATCGTAGCCACGAAAAATACACGTTGGATCTACGAGATGACAAGACATAGCCACAGACCAATACAAAGTGTATCTATGTGACAGTATATGTGTCAATATTCAAGAGAAACTCTGTTGCAACCTGGGAAAAGTGCATAACAGAGTGATTACTCAACCCAAGGTCTTCTTACCGATCCCGATGTAGTACTAGTTTGACTATGTGAATATATGTCCTGATTTCAAACATGGAAAAAACCACTTGATTACCGGTCAATGAGGTAAATCGTTAGCAAGTGCGAGGGAAATAATCATTGATGTCAATGATTCCCAAGGTACCCTAGTACATTCTAGTGAATGTGAATAGATGAGATGAAGTCGAACATTCATGGAATCATCTGATCAGGGGTCAATGATGTAAACCCCTTGTCGGAAGCGAGGAGGCCTGCCATTGAGGCATGCAGGTTCCAAGGTACTAACTGGTTTCTAAGTCTAGTTTCGGGATAATGTGTTGAAGTCGACAAGAACAAACTTGTTGAAGGAGGGCCTTGATGTATCCCTCATAAATGACATGGAACTGACACAAAGATGTAAATTGGTATATCAAATGAACATGGACTGACATGGGTATTGAAACAAGATATTTGTGATGGATGACTCTCGAGGCAGATACTTCCCTTGAACACTGAGGCACAACAGCAGAAACATGACATGGACCAAAACACGATGATGCAGTGGATACTGTGACTTTCGTCGCGTGACCCAAAGGAGTAAAGAAACTCAGAGGATTGGTTCAATGCAGAGGTTTAGTGGATTAAAATGTTTGCAAATACAAAGTGTCGTGTTCAAGGGAGAATGTAAGAGTGACTGGTGATGTTTTCAAAAACTACTTGGCTTGCTTCCTTCAATTTTTTCCCCCATCTAGATAGACGAGTGCCTATTTTTAATTTAATGAGATCGAGGAGGGTAACACATGCTTGATATAACTCACCTTCGGTAAGTCACTCTTCCTTTCTTTAAAGAACTAGAGGATGTAAGGGTTCGGTCCCATATGGGCCCTTCAATGTGTAATTTTAACGAGTCCAAAGAAGGAAAACTCAGTGGTTTTTCATGTTTAGAGAGTTTAAAAAGTACTTAAAGGAGACTCCAGGGTTGTCCTTTTCCGTAATTTTATTCTTGAGAGGCCAAAAAAGAGATAAACTACCACTCACAAGATGCCCTTTCAAACCTTTTAACAAGTGTGAAATGAAGCAAGATCACTCGACAATATTTTCATGTTTAGAGAGTCTGAAAAGAGCTTAAAGGAGACTCTAGGGGGTTCCTTTTTTGTATATCCTTTACAAGTCCGAAAAAGTGTTAAAAGTGTACTCGGTTACATTCTCATGTATTTTCGAGTGTGAGAAAGAACTAAGACCATGCTCATTATTGTTTTCATTTTGAAACAAGATTGAAACAAAATTAAACTATGCTTGTAAAGTCCCAACGTAATTTCCAAAGGTAGGGATACCCATGTATGGTTGGTACTCTGCCCCCAGCTTGAAAAGCTAGTGGCATAACTCTAGAAAGATAATCAAAGGCTGGAAACATGCCCCCCCAAGCTTTAATTCATTCACTAACTTTGAGGTTGTAACCAACTTCTCTACTAGATGGAGAAAAAGGATAAGGGTGGATGAAATGAAGGTTCAAATACGAGACCTAATGAAAGACTTGACTCAAAATCTACGAGATCTGGTGAAAGACTCAAATTGTGAGGATAGATGATTGTTTCATTTTTTAACGAGCTTGACACAGGAAAATAACTATGCTCAAGGATATAGGTTCAATCCTCATATGTTTGTTTCTTTTTTTAACGATCTTTCCACATAGAGTAAAACTATGCTCAAGGCCTATGTTTCATTTTTTAACGAGCTTGCCACAAAGAATAGAAAATATGCTTGTGACTTCTTCTTGATCATGGTTTCCAAGAGGATAATTCTCTGGAAGGAAACCATGTCAAGGGACAAAACTCGTTCATGGCTTCCAAGAGATCTTCACTGGATGGAAGAACATTGTTATGGAAGGAAGACATGTTGAGGGCCGTGATAGGGGTAAGGAGATCGGGCTCCAATATCTCTACTGAAGAGATCACCATGTCAACTACCAAATCTAATTCATCGGAATTTGAAGTCATGGGAGAGAATGCCACATAATTGACCTGTGGCAGGGGTGATACTGACTACATATAAGACCCATTGAGGGAGGTCATTGGGTTGATGGTCAAGTCAGGGCCAATGAATGAAAGTAAATCAATAGTCACCATTATTCCATCGTGAGGGAAATATATCACATGAAAGAGAGTGGACACAATAGATTTCATGGCATAGAAATAATCTTGTCCAAGAAGTAAATCAAAATCCAAGGGGTCCTGGACTACCATAACATCAATAAAAACATTTTTCCCTCCCAAAGTTACGGGAAACTAAGGAAATATCCCTAAAGGGTGACTGGTTCTTCTGTTAAAATCGAAGAGTCTGGGTAATTGACACAAGTTGAGGATAACCCAAAGCTTTCCAAGCAATAGAGGACAAAATACTAACAGATGAACCTTCATCTATCAGCGCATGAGGAATGTCCTGACCACAAACCTGTACTGTAATCTTGAAGGGAATGTGAGAGGGAAGAGGAGGTCTAGTTAACACACTCCAATAAAAAAGGATGGCATCATTACTTGGAGGGGGTTTCGCAAGAGAGGGAGGAATTCCCCCCAACATGGTAGATTATGTATCAACGAGAAAAATGTGGGAAGAATTGGGTTTACTCTCTAGAGGGAGAGTAGGATCGATTGATAAAGACATCAAATCGACCACTTGGGTTTCATTCTCCAAGGGGACAATGGGTTCGACAGGTGGAAATAGATCGACCGCTTGGGTTGCACTCTCCAACGGGAGAGGGGGATTGACCGCTTGGGTTGCACTCTCAAACGGGAGAGAGGAATCGACCGAAGATGGGATCAGATCAACCACTTTTTTTAGAAAAACAGGACCGTGGAGCAGTAAAATAAAACAAATGTGGAAACAAAACACAGAAGATACACAATACAATAGAGACACAGATTTACGTGGTTCACCCAGTGTGGGCTACATCCACCAGAGAAATTGCCAGGTCCTTCCTTTATTATTATCTAGCATATGAAAGGATATAACCTACAACAAACCTGTTGTAACTTCCTCTTCTTTCTCTCACAATCTCCTATCGCAAAATATAATATTTTCCATCAACCATAGTTGCAATACATTTCCCTCATAAAAGAGGGTTTCCTTCTAGGGAAAAAAACCCTAACATAATCTCTATTGTTAGATCTGCTACCTTATAATGAATGGTCCAGATTTACAATGAAATTACAATATACATTTACAAGGAAATTTTTCCTTTGGGGGCTTCACCCTCGAACCCCCGTTGGGGGCTCGCTTGCCCTCAGACCTCCCAACCGGGGGGATAGCCCCCCCAGACCCCGCAGAGGGGGTACGCCTCCTCTGCACTCCCCCGCGTGGAAGAGTGCACATACTTCTAGGGTGTAAATACTTCATGGGGTATAAACACGACTGAAAGTAAAAGACCTATGAATCAGGAAGATAATCAGGCTCCACAACCAACAATATCCCACTTGGAGACTGATCTCAACAACTCCACTGCTGTTGTATATGTTGGACTCTGAACCTTCTTGGACTTGGAAAATTTCTCATCTTCATCTTCATTATTGAAGACCAACTGAAACTGAGTAGGAACTCAGTTTCTCCTTGGTTACTCCCTTTGTTAACATGTCTGCAGGATTTTGGCTAGTGTGTATCTTTTCCAACTTCAAATGTCCATGTTCCAAGGTGGATCATATGAAGTGGTACCTAAACTATATATTATTAGTCTTTGAGTGGAATGTTGAGTTCTTTGCAAGATGAATGGCACTCTCACTGTCATAGTACAACCTGTTATTCTCTTGCTTCCTTCCCAATTCCTCCATAAACCTTTGTAACGAAATCATCTCTTTACTAGCCTCTGTAGCAGCAACATACTTTGCCTCTATTGTTGAAAGTACAACAACCTTTTGCAGTTTTGAAACCCAACTTACTGTTGTTCCACTTATAGTAAACACATACCCTGTGGTACTCCTCCTGTTGTATTTATCACCTGCCATATTTGAATCAACATATCCTTGTAGAATAGTTTCTAAACCTCCAAAACATAATGCATGATTAGCAGAACCTCTCAAGTATTTGAGAATCCACTTTACTGCCTCCCAATGTTCTTTACCTGGATTGTTCATATATCTACTCACAACTCCCATTGCATGTGCAATATCTGGTCTTGTGCAAACCATTGCATACATCAAGCTGCCAACTGTTGATGAATATGGGACCCTGGACATGTATTGTATCTCCTCATGTGTCTTGGGACACATTTCCTTAGTTAATTTGAAATGGCTGGCCAAAGGTGTACTAACTAGTTTTGCATTCTGCATTCTAAACCTCTCCAACACCTTCTCTATGTGCTCACCCTGAGACAATGTTAGTTTGCGATTTTTCCTGTCTCTTGTTATTCTCACACCAAGGATTTTCTTTGCAGCACCCAAATCCTTCATCACAAAGGAATTGGTTAATTTCCTCTTGAGCACATTTATATCCTGCATATTAGACCCTGCAACAAGCATGTCATCTACATACAATAGCAAGATAATAAAGCTTCCATTTTCTAGCTTTTTAAAGTAAACACAGTGATCAGAATGACATCTACTATAACCCTGTTCT
>ML784599.1:406406-416517 GCA_009831015.1 Picea engelmannii
CTACTACCCAAGACTCATAAATATTATCTACAGAAAGAATCAAAGCATCTTGTAACACATCACCTGTTACATTTGCTTCCTGATTTCTCTCCTGCTATCCATCTCTTTGTTTCTTTGGAGCTCTGCAGTCTTTCTTCAGATGTTCTTTCTTCCCACAATTCCAGCACTCTATCTTTCCAAGTCTATATTTGGATCTGCCCTTCCTAGAATTCCCATGGTTCCCAAAACCCTTTCCTCTATCCTTTTGTCTTCCCCTATTCTCCATGTTCAACGCATTTCCTGATGTCTCACCTGTGCTTTTCCATCGCATTTCCTCACTAAGGATAACACAAACAACATCATAAAATTTTAAAGTATTTGAATCAGAGACAGAGTTACTTACAGCCATGACCAAGCCGTTCCATCTTTCTGGCAATGAGCACAAGATTAGAAGAGCCCTAACCTCATCATCAAAGTCCACTTTGACAAAACTTAGTTGATTAGTAAACGTATTAAAATCATTTAAATGATCCGCAACAGACCCACCTTATGACATATTCATATTAAATAATCTCTTCATTAGAAATACCTTATTGGACACTGAGGATTTTTCATACAATTTGGCCAATGCGTCCATCAAACCCTTTGTTTTATTTTCTTTGTAAATATTGAAAGCCACCGACGCTGCCAGGCTCAACCGTATCGATCCTAGAGCCTTTTTGTCAAGAATCTCCCATTCTTCGTCCTTTGTAGTTGCCAGATTATTTGTTATTCCACCGAATGGTAGGAATAGATCCTTCTGATATAAATAGACTTCCATATGCATCTTCCACAACTGGTAGTTTTGGCTGTTAAATTTCTTGACCCTAAACTTTCCATCTTCCGACATTGCTCCCACTCGAACTAGGAACCCTCTTTTCCTATGAGTTACCTTTCACTCTGATACCAGTTGTTAGAAAAACAGGACCGTGGAGAAATAAAATAAAGCAAATGTGGAAACAAAACACAGAAGATACAAAATACAATAGAGACACAGATTTACATGGTTCACCAGTGTGGGATACGTCCACCAGAGAAATTGCTAGATCCTTCCTTTATTATTATCTAGCATATGAAGGGATACAACCTACAGCAAACCCGTTGTAATTTCCTCTTCTTTCTTTCATAGTATCCTATCTCAGAATACAATATTCGTCATCAACCATAGCCGCAATACATTTTCCTCATAAAAAAGGGTTTCCTTCTAGGGAAAAAAACCCTAACATAATATCTATCGTTAGATTTGCGACCTTATAATGAACGGTCCATATTTACAATGAAATAACAATATACATTTACAAGGCAATTTTTCCTTCGGGGGCCTGCTTTCCCCCAACCCCCCAGCCGGGGGGATATCCCCCCCGGACCCCGCAAAGGGGGTACCCCCCCTCTACACTCCCCTGTGTGGAAGAGTGTACATACTTCTGGGGTGTAAATACTTCATGGGGTATAAACACGACTGAAAGTAAAAGACCTCTGAATCAGGAAGATAATCAGGCTCCACAACCAACAACTTTGTCAACTTTTTCAACTAAGGACATGACCAGATTGACGACATGATCAACTGGACTAACTGATGAAGGGACTGGAACAACCACTTTGGAACTTGTCAAAGAAGGAGTGGGATTGACCATGTTGGCACTCTTTAGATGAAGGGTGGGATTGACCAATGATGGGACTGAATCAGTCACTTGGGTTTCACTTTTTAGATGAAGAAAGGGGTTGATCGATGATGGAATTGGATCATCTACCTTGGTTAGTGGTTTAACCGAGGATGAAACTAAATTGACCACCTGATCAATTGGACTGACCGGGCATGGAACTGGATTGACCATTCCATCAACTAGCGATGGGTTGGGGGAAATATTACGATAACCAATTGGAAGTTGAAGCTTTTCCAAAAGAGAATAAGTCTCATCCATACGAGGAAAAAGGTGAGAATAATGGTCGCCTTCACATAACATACAAGGAAATTTGACGGTTGTCTTCTTCTTACCAACCTTAATGTCACTAGTTGATGGGGCATCACCAACATGTCTAGCAGAGGTCAATGACGTGGAGGACCACATTTCTGAGACCTTGGGAAGACCAGGGAAATCCCTCAAAAAGTGGTCACCCTTACAAAGACTGCAAGGGAATTTGAGTTTCAGATTCTTCGTTTTAATCTTGTCAAACTTATCAACACTCTCAGTATGATTAATAGTAGTTGGTTGCTTGGATCCAGCATATGATATGGTTGGAGGCTTGGTCCTTTTCAGGTTCTTCTTCTTCTTCTCTTTCTATTTCTTCTTCTTCTTATCAACCTGGCTACTTGCTTTAGAGATTTCACTAGGTGAAGAAGGAGACAGGGAAGGAGACTTAATGGGTGAAGAAGGAAAAAATTCGACATGAGGTTGATGTGTGGGTGGTGTACTAACATCTGAATTATTAGGGACAGCTAAAGCACTGGGAATATTTGAGATCACCAGAGTGGGGAACACCCAAACCGATAAGCCTATGGTGAGTCATGGAAGACTCAGTGTGGCAATGTACAGAGGAATAATGTTTCCAAAAGAAGGAAAGGTGAAAGGTTCCCCAGGACAAGGGGTTCCTCCATTGGTACTCCCAGGAGTTGATTCCATTAACACTGACTCAACCTAAGGTCCACTGAGTAAAGAAAACAACAAACATTATGAATCTAAGAAGAAAACAATCAAACAAAACTTCCCACAATGAAACCACTAGTTGGTGATGAAATCCAACGTCCCGAGATCAATATAGGAAGAGGCAGGGATATAGTGGGTGGATCAGTTACGTTGGTGACCTTCTTAATAGACTTATGCCTTGGTGCAAGCTTTCATGCAGTAATTGTGGATTTACCCTCCAAGGAGCTTGAGTGAGTTTGACCAATGTCTGTTCCAGGTACAATGAGACTTTCCTTCACCATCACCTTGTGTAATACCCTAAATATTATGGTTACTAAGGTCACCAACTCACAGTCAGCCCCTGGGTGGGTACAGTCGATATTCCAGTCCGAATGTATGGGCAGGATAACAAGTCTGAAATACTTCAAGAGAACTGAGGACAAGTGGACTGGTAGAACTCCAGAGGGTCCCGAATGGATTTGGAATTCACGAAGCACCAAGACCAAATGAATACAGTTGAGCCTCAAGAAGAACCCCCAACAAACGATCTGACTACTACAAACGATTGAACCACAGAGGGATAATCTATGTAACTCTCTCGAACGTGATCTCGTGTGTAACCCTTGTTTGAGATGGGGATCCCAGTAATCTTAAATGAAAATTGGATTTTCTCTCCCTATCGAAAGATGATAATTTTTCTTGATAGATTTGGAAAGTTATCCTTTCAAACTATTCCAAATCCCTACACCTTAAGCTAATGTAGGTTTGCTAACAAAAAAAATGTCTGATAAATTTTAGTTTAGCGCTTGATTTTAAGGCTGTTGTTTACTCAAGAGGAACATGGAGTGGACTAAATGATGTTTTGACCGACTCTAAACAATTCAAATAAATGAGAATGAAAATACTTCACTTCTATGAAAGCTATATTACGAGAAGGAGAAAATGCTTATCATTCCAGATGCACAATGTCCCAAAATGCCAAAAACCATGCAATTTCGCTACTTCGAATGCAAGGTAGTTTCACTACCCAAAATAAAGAATACAAGTATCTTCTTTGTTTTTTTATGATGTATACATAAAGTAAATACAAATCCTTTGATGTTCTACCAATTTCAATCAGGAGAAAGAGTCAAATGCAGATGCAAAAGACACGAAGCAAAAAGGATACAAACAAAGCATGCACTCAAGGTAGTGAGGTATGAAATAAAACAAGTAGAAACTTGTTCTGACAAGAAAACCATCAAGGATTCTACAACCAATCAAGAATTCAAGGAGTACAAGAAGATGCAGAGAGGAATCCAAGAAAAGACAGGGAGAAAGATAAATCACTCAAATTGTCCTGACAAAACAAGCAGCTAGAAAGGGAAATTTCACATTTCTGAAAAAGTTTCAAGCTCCAATCAAGACAATAAGGGGTGATAATCACCAAACATCAACCTAAATAACTTCGCAAACCAATCACAAAGTCTTGGTAAATACTTCCACAAAACAAGATGAGAAAATATGAGCAGAAAAGGGCAAAACTCCTCCAAAAAGGAGACCAGTGCTCCTTGTCTCAAGGGTACAGAGTGTTGAAGAGATTCCTAAAGCACTATAGGGGAGTTCTAGCACTCTGATATGGCCTACATGGGGGCGTTGGGCCACCCAGAAATTAAAAAAAAATTTAAAAAAAATGAAGAAAAACTCACCCAAAATGCATAAAAATTGGTGAAATTGCTAGTGAAGGTAGAAGAAGGTTAATGGATGATGATCAAATAGTAAAAATGATCTGAAAGGTGGGAAAATATAAGTAAATAAAAGAGTAATTTTTTGTAAAAAAATACCTCAAATATTAAATGGAAAAATGGATAGATCTTTGAACTTCCTTACAATAGCTTTCATTCAATCAGATAAACGAAAAAAACAGTAGATCGAATCCAAATCTCAAAGAAGAAGAATGACTCAAAGGAAGGAAGGAACAAATGTCAACAATCCAAACAAAACATAATCAATTCTTAGAAATCAAGATGTTGGAGGCCAATACAAGGACACACTGAGATGGTATTAACCCTAAGCAGATGAATTAGCAAAAGGTAGGCTCAGAGATCAACTCCCAAAAGTTTCTTAGCAGAAAATGACTAACGCTCTATTGTCAAGGGTACTAGAGAATTGTGACTCTCTTTGGGAGCCTACAAGGGAGTTTCAACAGTCTGGTAGTAGAGGCAGGGGAGCGTCGGGCTCTCAGAACTCAAAAACTTGTCGAGAAATAAAAAAACTCAAGAAAATCTAGAAATTGAGTGTGTATGGGATGAATCCAAGAGCCAACAACACATCTAAGAATAAAATAAACAACATGTATAAGATATAAAGGTGAGAAAAGGCCAAAATCAATACCAAGGAAGGAAACCAAAACTAAAATCTTCCTCCCCAGTGGAGTCTCCAATTTCTGTTACAGGAAAATCTCTCTGCGGACAAGAAGATTTCCTCTTGAACCCTAAATCTCTAAGATCAATATAGAAAGGTACTAACTTTGGTCACTAACATCCTTTTAAACATAGATAAGTCAATCAAATAAGGAAAAGGAAGAAGAATATACTTTTTTGTTGATGTTTGTCCTTGCTCAATCCAAGTTGACCCTTGATCCCCAAGCTCTTCAACAAGTCTTGCAATCCAATAACAACAAAGATAAAACAACTTCCTATACTACCATGATTAATTCAAAGATAGATCTATCTATCAAATACAAGTTCATGTAGTCATATTCTACTAGAATACGAAGAACCAGTTGCTTTGATGATGATGTGGAGAGTTGTTGAAGAAGAGAGTGGTGCTTCAATCTTGTTGACGTCTGGAACCAATGTTCAATGTAATATTGATGTTCTTGGTTCACTTCCTCATTTAGACCACTATGCATGTCCCCCTCTATCATGCCACGCAGATCATATTCTTTCAGATGGTTTGTATCTTGGATGCATACTAGATCTGGCGATATGCATGTCAAGAACTCCTCGATCTCAGGTTCTAGCAGTTTCTCTCCATTGAATGATTCTTCAGTCTCCTCTACAGGTTGGAAAGGGTGATCTTCTTGTGGATGTAACTCGTGGAAATCTTGTTTTTCTATCACTTCTGGAGAGGCAGATAGGTTCTTGATTGCTGTCAATATTTGTTCTTTTTGTGAGGCAAAGATTGAGATACCAACTATTCCTAGGATGGAGAGTGTTCTTCCAAAATCTTGATCATCTTTGAGTCCTTGTTGCTAGTTATGGGTCCTGTTTCACACATGGATTAGTGTAAAGGGGCGGTTCTTACAGTGCCCAATTTTTTTTTTTTTTTTAAATCCTAAGGAAATAAAAAGAAGAATGTAAGTAAACCAATTATATACTTGAAACTCCACCATGCTACTAGGACCCTATTGTCACCAAGTTATTTGTTCACACAAGTTATATTCTCTTCTCATATATATAAAACAAATGGCTAATGCTAATAAAGCAGAAATTCTAACTACTAAAATGAAGAGGACAACCTAACTTTGGAGTAACCCCACTAAAGTGGATGTGTAGGATCTTCCCTCACGTCTTACTGTATTCTCTCCGCCCTTAGGTTGTCCTTAAAATCACATCACACTTGCATGAAAATAAAGACACTTACATGAAAGGAACACTCAAGGCTTTGGAGAAATAAAAGAAACTTACGTATGCTCTAATCCATTTAGCACCTCCCCGGAAACGACGCCAAAATGTTGGGCTAAATATATTCACTATTAATTCCCACATTTAATTATCAACTAGGGCTCATAACATTCGAGGTGCAGGTGAAAGAAATGTAGGACTAGAGCCTAGTCTAGCCTAATCTAAAGCCGACAAAACAATCTTCAAACCCACACTGCAGAAAATTAACACTAAGGATTCATCACTGGGACATAGGAATAACTTAGTGCTATAAATGCTTAGATCACAGTCATTCATGCACTCAGGGTGATGTTCATGTGATTAATCATGAGTAGCTAACTTAAGTTTTATGTCCTTCAATGATTATTTCCTATAGCAGATCCACACTCAAATGCAATAAAAGAAACAAGCAAACGAAAATGAAATTCATGATAGAAACTAACACCTTAGGAAGAATTCCAATGCGGGAAGGCCATATCGCACGAGTTAGACCTTTAATCTGTCTATTGGTGATTGAAACTATGTGAAAGTAAACTGCAAGGAATCCAAAGGTACAAGAAATAAAACCAAGTGCAGGAAATAGAAGGAGATTTCAACTATGAAAGAATTAAGTCAAAGAAAAAGCAAAACAATGCAAAACCAAAGTAGATTAAAAACGAAATCAAGACAATAAATGAAATCAAGCTTTAAATTCAGAGATTGTTCCTCAAGTGAGTACACCAAATGTAAATAAATAAGAGTTGGAAGACAATGGAGAATAACAAATAGTGAATATATACCTTATGACAAACACTTAGTTAAGCACACAATGAATGAGGAAATTATGCTTATTTGTGTTCAGCTCTTAA
The DNA here is from genome assembly GCA_009831015.1 of Picea engelmannii. Taxonomy (NCBI): domain Eukaryota; kingdom Viridiplantae; phylum Streptophyta; class Pinopsida; order Pinales; family Pinaceae; genus Picea; species Picea engelmannii. Next base: position 413,544 of record ML784599.1, read on the forward strand.
AGGAACTGTGTAAATAATAATATATTTTAAAACCATCAACTCTTTAAAAAAAAAAACCATGATAGAGAGAGAAAATTGAAATGAAATGAAGAGTATTTTATCCCCCATGTATTTAAATGATTATTTTAAGAAGATAAATCTACACAAGAAATAATGAAGTAAGATGATTTAGCTTTGCAATTGGTCTCATATGAATTCAAATCTGGTTGGACACCATGATTTCCATAAGTTAAGTGTTTTATTAATGGGTGAGTGCATATGGAATGGAAGTGAATTATTTTTATGATCATTCAAGCATACAAATGGTTTCGATGAAGGAGCAATGATTTGATATAAGAGCCAAATGGGGATTGCAAGAGAAGAAATATGTTTTAGATTTTTTATGAATGAATAGAAACAATGCATGACACTTGACACATATAAATGAATCCTCTACTCTTAACTGTGTATAATCTTTTCTTAACAACACTGGAAATGAGTTAATGAAGAAAACTTGTAGGCAACAATCCAACACATAATAAAATGTGAATACAATATCCTAGAACAAAGGTTTGAGATTGGAAATGGAAATAAACAAGCGATGCAAAGTATGGTCGAAGAAATATAAGAATTATGTGCACAATCAAAGGAACAATGAACTCTGAGTTTATCATGAATCCAATGCAAGAGAATAGATTTAAATCATAAAATGAAAATAACAATTGAACTGAATACGAATTGTAAATGAAACACATGGATTGAAACAACACAGTTAGAATATAATCTATAAAAGAAAAATGAAAGAAGAAGGATGCAGTTAGAATATAATCTATAAAAGAAAAATGAAAGAAGAAGGATGCTACCAGAATGAGGGGCCCTTATCACACTGGTTAACCCTACTTGAAGACAATCAGATTAAGCTATAATAATGCATTGTGAATCAACAACAGTCAATTCTCCATTTTGATAAAAAACTATGTTTTTACATGGCAATTAACTCCTTAAAGCTTCCTCACAAGAACAAACCTCTTACTTACAAAAAACTTCATGAAACTAATGGATATTTCTCACATCCTTATGAGGCTTATTTATACATGAAAAATCATTGAGTAGATGGGACTAAATCCCAATGCTCAGATTTCAAATTTATAATTTTAGATAAAATCCTCAAAAATCTGGGTTTTATTGCAATTTGGGTAGATTTGAGTTAGGGCTCCACCCATATCTTCCAAACCAATTTTAATCTTGAAAACTTCCCACGCGATACTCAATTTTCCATATTTTAGACAAAACCCATATCTTCGAATTTCTAGATATTACACCATGTACATGGAAATCAAGGCGCAAGTTGACAATTTAAGTTTTTTGCTAATTTTTGCAGAATTATTCCCCCTGTAGGTCCACACGTGCGATCTGGGTGAAATCTGCCACAAGTGTCTGCAAGTAAACATCCCTCTGGACAAAACACATGTCCCCAATTTTCCTCTAGAAACTTTCCAAAATTTCGAATTATTTCTAGTACTGGATTGTTGTTGATGCTAGTACCGGATGACCTGGAGCATTCTGGTACTGGATGGTTTCTAGAACATCCTATTACTAGATGTGTTGAATTGTGAGTACTAGATGGTATGGATTGTGATTATTGGATCACATGGAGTGTGGGTACCGGATGACATGGGGTGTGAGTACTGGATGACTTGTAGAACCTTTTGGTACCGGATGACTTGGAGTACCGGATGAGCATAATAATGGTACCAGATGAACTGAGTACTGGATGGCATGGAGTATGGGTACCAAATGACATGGAGTGTGGGTACTGGATGACTTTGTAGGTATCGGTTGACTATAGAACCTTCTGGTACCGGATGACTTTGCAGGTACCGGTTGACTGTAGAACCTTCTGGTACCAGACGAAACAATATAGGTACCAGAAAATGGACAGTGCATATAATGGAACCTGAACAATACATAACATATTGCTTGGACATAGAAGCATAGGATTAAATCATCATCGACAAAAATATTTTATAATCATCCTTTTAATCACTAAAAATATGGAAAATTATGTATTAACCACATAGGATGAATAATAAGAGATAATGGAGGTTTATGGTGTAATTAGCGATATATTATTGACAAAATGCACGGAGAAGGTGTAATGATGAGTGTATTTGTATGGCAGAAAGTATGAAAAAATTGGATCTCAATAGACAGTCCACAAACAAATGGTCCATAGTTTCAATAGCGCTACATCACATGGGGCATCTGTGAGGTCCAGCGATACCTCTTTTTATTAGTTTTTCTCCTGTCATAGCTTTCTTGTGCATTAGAATCTAGAAAAAGAAGTTTAATTTTGGAAGACCAATCGGGTCCCATACCTGCTTCTAGAGAGATTTTGATTCGGTCATCGCTTGGAGTGATTGGAGAGAGTTGTAACCCTGAGCTGCAGTGTATTTCCCATTCTTTCCCCATCCCCATTTGTCTGGCAAGAGAAGGTGGACAAGAGCTAAATCCGTCAACGAATTTATGAGTAGAATCTTTTCATTTTGTAGATGCACTGGGATTTCAGGGTAAACCCATGACCACCAATTATTTGTGGCGTCCCAAGAGGAGATATCTACTAACTTAATGAAATCACGTTGAGTAATCCACTCGCGGATTTCTTTTATTTCTTCAAAATTTTCAAGGGGGGAATGGCCCATGATGTTGTCTCTCCATATCATCGTTTTTTTTCCATTTCCAGGGATTTGATACGGGTAGTTTTGGAAGAAGTCTAGCCCAAGACGACATGGGTTGTAGATCAATGTTCCTTTGATGTTGTTTTCTGCTTGTAAATTTCTCATTGATTCCCCTTGGAGGTATGTTCTCCTTAATATTTGGCTTACTGGGTGTCTCAAATTTGAGTAGAGTTTCCAAATAATTTTTCCACCTAAAGCTATGTTGGCATGACTAGGATCTCTAATTTGTAAACCTCCTTCATTGATTGGGCATTTGA
>ML784599.1:440771-478115 GCA_009831015.1 Picea engelmannii
TGAACATATTTATTTTTTCTTTTCAACATTTTAATTAATTTAAAAAAAATTATAAAAAAATGAGTATAAATACCTTTGGTTTTCCACATTTTCATGAATACAAGAAAAACTGAAATAATGATAAAGTAAGAACATTTCTTTGACTGATAATATGTATCACCATAATGTTAGTGTTGAATATGGAACGGATTTACTTTAATTTTTCTACATTTTAATGAATATAAGAAAAAATATATAAAAAAGTAAGTATAAATATTTTTGGTTTTCCACATTTTCACAAATATAAAAAAAAAATACATTAAAAAAATAATGATAACTACTTTTATCTAATAATAAAAGGGATATTTTCATGTTTCTTCATATGATGATTATATGTATCACCGCAATATTGATGTTGAATATAAAACATAGTGAAGTTAAATTCGTACCCAATTTGATTGACCGAACAAACTATTGATTATGATTTTTTATCAAATTAAAAATAATTTTTTAATTAAACTAAAAGGTTATTGATTATTAAATTTTATGAAATTAAAAATTTATATTTTTTAATTAAACTTAAAAAGTTATTTGATATCTTAGTGATTATATGTCTCGCCTCATTAATAATGTTGAATGTTGAATATAGAACATAGTGGAGTTATATTTGACACCCAATTTGATTGACCAAACAAGCTATTGATTATTAAATTTTACCAAATTAAAAGGGTTTTTTTTAATTAAACTAAAAGTTTGTTTGATATTTTAGTCACGAAAGGTCCCTCTCTTGTAATTCTTTTTACCATACAATGCAGGTAACCAAACAGCATTGACCTTGAGGTCATGATATGTATTAAAGCAATTGGGTTCCGTTTCAATTTTTATAAGTTTTTTAATGTCCTTTACGAAAGTGGTATGCTTTACGAAAGTGGTATATTACTGTAGAATTAATATTTTGTTTTCTTATAATTTTAATGTCCTTTACGAAAGTGGTATGCTTGGTCTTATGAGAATTCTCAGGAAGTGACAAATAAATTAGTAAAATTATGTCGAATATCTTGTCATAGTGTTTCATCTTTATCTAAAATGAATGCTTAGTCTCACCGATGTAATACTTTCTACTTGAGCATAAAATCTTATAAACTTCATTATGTTTCTTAAACCATCAATTCTATAACCAATATTAAAAACTTCTTAATTATCTTAACAAAACACATTGTTGATCTGCTTTGTTTCCAATGATATTATGATTTTGTCGATCATTTCTTATATTGAAGGAAAACTATAATCTCTTACATGAATCTTAAGAGTTTTTATTTCCTTGTCTTTTTATATGTTCTATTAAATATTTTTTTGATGTAATCAATAAACTTGGATTTATTCACAAGATCTAAATACCATGCAAACACATGAGAATGAAAAATAACTCTCTTTTATTCCTTCTCTACCCTAACTATTACAATGGAGGTTCAACCCCTTATAACTCCTATATGAGATTTTCAAAAACAACTAATTTTAGGAAATTCTCGCATGACTCTAAAACTGACCAACAACTAAGAGCTAACAAGAGCAACACTAATTTTCAACCCACTTTTCTGATTAAGTTCATAAACTAAGAGATAAATGATAATTAAAAATTAAAAAATTCCCGTAAAAACACTAAAACCCCAATTTGAGGCATTATATGAAGGAATTTGGCCTCGAAAAGTGTCTAAATGATGTCTTATCTAAAATATTAGATCGACACGGGAGTGAACTCTTTGAGATGCAACTCCATGTAAAATTTCAACCTAAACGAATCAGCGAGTCAAAATTTATGACCCTCGAAAAATCCGTACATCACTCTCCTCTGGTTGAAAAGAATGCATTTCCTGCAAGTTATTGTCTTCAAATTGTTGCCACTTACCAAGATCTAGGTTCAACAAGTCCCCCTCTATAATCCATCTACTCTCTGTTGGTGCTATGTCTTCCCATTGGACGATATATCAGTTGTATTGGCCTTCTCAAGTATGAAGGGTCTTCTTATCTAAAATATGTGCAATCTTTTCCTTTTTCTTGCTTGGAATGCCCCGTTTCCAATCCACCTATGCCTCACTTTCATCACCCAGATCGGCCCCATGAAAGATATACAAATAAGAAGCATTAAACACAGGGGAGATATCAAGATCAACTGGTAAATCGACCTTATAAGCATTGTCATTGATTTTCTTAAGAATCTTGCAAGGACTAATTTTCTTATACTTGAATTTGTGCTAAGTTCCTCTAGGAAACCATTCTTTTCGTAAATAAACCATCACCAAACCACCTTCATTGAATACCTGGTATTTTCGGTGAAAATCTTTTATAATTTTTTTCTGTTCATTACTGGCCTGCAGTTTTTGTCTCACCTGTCGCTGCAACTATTGAATGTGTTCTGCAAATGCTTCCCCATCATCATTGATCCTATCCCCAAGTGGTGGTTGCACCAAATCTAGGACACCGATAAGATTTCTATCGTAAACAACCTGAAATGAAGATTTACCTGTAGATCTATTCACTAAACTATTGCAGTCAAATTCTACTTGAGGTAAAGCCAAATCCCACAGCTTGGGCTTCTCTCCAACAATTCTCCATAATAGGTTTCCCAAACCTCGGTTTTCCCATTTGTTTGGGGGTGATAGGCACTTTTGAACTGTAATTTAGTCCACATTTTCTTCCATAAAGTCCTCCAAAAATGACCAAGAACCGAGTATCTCTATTAGAGGTAATAATTTTTGGAACTCCATGCAATCTAACAACTTCTGGAAAAAAAACAATTTTGCCACCTTCGATGCATCACTAGTTTTCTTGCAAGAAATAAAATGATCCATTTCGTAGAATCTATCAACAACCACAAAAATAGAATGATTACCTTGCCATGTGTTTGAGAACCCCAACACAAAATCCATGCTAAAATCTGTCCATGGGCCTTTGGGAACTGGTAATTTCATATACAACCTTATGTTTTGTGAGTGTCCTTTAGCTATTTGGAAAATCCTACATCGTGTTGCATACCTAGTTATATTATTTTTCATCTTTGGCAAGTAATACTTATCTTCGATGGCCATCATCTTATCCTTTCTAAATTGTCCTGCCAAACCACTACTGTGAAGGTATCTCATAGTATTTTCCCTCATTGAACCATTTGGAATGCATAGTTATTTTCCTTTGAATAGGTATCCATATTGCATAAATTATTCACCTTCATTAAGATCCATGTTCCCAACGCTTGGATTCTTCAATTGTTTCATAGTCTCTAGAAAATCATTATCATATGCATAAAGATCCTTTAATGCAACAAACCTAATTACTTGATTTTCCATGGTTGTCAAAAGAACAGTGACCGACTCAAAGCCTATGCAATTTGATTCTTCCGTCTTGATTTGTGATTCAGAACAAAGGTGTATACTTGTAATAAAGAGATCCATTTTGCATGTCTACCATTCAATTTATTTTGGGTGTTTACATATTTTAATGTAATGTGATTGGTAAATAACACAAACACTTTCAACACTAAATAATGCTTCCAATGTCGCAATGCTTGCACAGTTGCATAAAATTATACATCATACGTGGAGTAGTTATTTCTTACCTTATTCAACTTTTCACTAAAGAATGCAATTGGTCTACCTATTTGGCTAAGTACAACTCTAATGCCCACATGTGAAGCATCACAGTCTACCTCAAACACTTTATCAAAATATGGTAAGGCTAATATGGGTGCCTTAGATACCTTCTTATTTAGAAACTTAGAACTTTCCTCAGCTTCATTGGTCCACATGAATGCCTTTTCTTTGGTGCAATCTATCATGGGTGCTACAAAATGGCTAAAATTTTGAATAAATTTTCGGTAAAAGGTAGTCAGCCCATGAAAACTTCTTACCTTTGTTATGCTCCTAGGACTAGGCCACTCCAAAGTTTCTCCTATCTTCTCTGAATCCATATTGACTCGTTATGTCGAGATGAGAAAACCCAAAGATACCAAAATTTCTTCCAGGAACCTACGTTTCTTCAAGTTTGCATAAATTTGATGTTTTCTCAATGCATCCAATATAATTTTTAAATGCTGCAAGTGATCTTATTTGTTGTTACTGAAAACTAGGATGCCATAAAGATAAACGACAAAAATCTTACCAATATAAGGTCAAAGCACAGTATTCATCAAACACATGAAAGTATTAGGTGCATTGGACAATATGAATGGAATCGCCATCCATTCATATAGTCCATCCCTGGTCTTGAAGGTAGTTTTCCATTCATCCCCTTTGTGAATCTAGATCTAGTGGTATCCACTTTGCAAATCAATCTTACTAAAATATTTAGCTCCCGCTAGCACATACATCATGTCATCCAAGAATGGTATAGGAAACTGATATTTGATGGTAATTTTATTGATTTCTCTACTATCTGTGCACATCCTCCAAGTATTATCCTTTTTGGCAGTCAACAATATTAGTATAGCATAGAGGCTCATGCTTTCTCTTACCAAACCTTTCTTCATAAGTTTCGTCACTTTCCAGTTGAGCTCTGCATGTTTTGTAGGACTCATCCTGTAGGATTCATAATTAGGTAAAGATGATCTTGGGATTAGATCAGTGTGATGTTGAATATCCCTCTTTGGTGGAATACCATTAGGCATTTCATTAGGGAAAATATCAACATATTCTTCTAGTAACTTGGCTACTTCTGTATGAATTGGTATGTCTTCCATGGCTCCTTTTTTCACTATTAATGCATAACAAAATCATATTTCCTTAGTCTCCTTAACAAACTCTCTTTTTGATAACATATTCTCAATTTCCCCCTCATCCTTAACGGGCAATACAACAAATTTTGATCCATCCTTCCAAAATGTGTAGGTATTTTTTCCTCCATCGTGCATGACTTTTCTATCATATTTCCAAGGCCTCCCCAATAACATATGACATGCATCCATCACAATGACATCACACCATACTTCATCTTTATATTTCTTACCAATGGAAAACTTGATCAAACATATTTTATTAATGGTGACTTCATTCCCATTTTTGAACCATCCAATTTGGTAAGGATGGGATGTGTTTCACAACATAATTTAAACTTATATATCATCTCTTTTGAAAGCATATTCTCACAACTACTACTATCAACAATAACTTGGCATACCTTTCCCTTGGAAGTACATTTGGTTCAAAAAATATTTGTCTGAAGCCAAGAATGTTCATTGTCCCTACTGTGTCTTTTCTCTTTTTTTTGGGAATCACCATTGACCTCCGTATCATGAGACTGCCCCCCATATCATGAGGGAATTCAGATTCAACTCATTTTTCTTCATTCTCAACTTGGACCAAGTTCAAACTAGGTTGTTTTCCTTGCTTCGACTCTTGCATGTTATAATTTGAGAATTCAAATGCTCAATGACCATCTACACCACACCTGAAACACACATAAGGTCCTCCTTTTCCACCACCGTAACCTATACCCCTATGAAATACTCTTCCTCATGGTTGATTTAGGTTACCTTGTCGAGTATCTTATGCTTTCTCATCTTCTTGGGATGATTCACCTGTGCCATAGTTAAAACCACCCCATGAGGCAGACGATGTACCTCACCTTCCTCCTCTATTCCCTTTAGAAAATTGTTGGTTTTACTTTTCTTCATCCTTTAATGATAATTGGTATTCCTCTTCCATGTTGTAAACCCTATACATGCTCAGTCCATCTTGAATATAATTTTTTAAACAATCCACATACCTTCTATCCAGTTGCTCATCAATTTCCTGGTGATCCACATGAATGTACAACTGATAAAACTCATTTGTGAGTTCTTCCACGGTGGACATGTTTTGCTTCAAGTTCTAAAATCTAAAAAAAAGGGCCTGGGCATAGTCCAGAGGAAAAAAAATTTTCTCGCAAATTCTTTTCGATCTTGCTCTAGGTCCTAATTTTTTCTTTTCCTTTTTTCCTCTGTCTTTTTGCACATGATCCCACTAGATCATGGCGTGATCCTTCAACTTGGTGCATGCAAATTTAACATTCTTTTCCTCTCGCACAGGCTTCCATTCAAAAATAAATTCCATGTCATTCAACCAATCTATTACTCATCTAGTTTAAGATTCCCTGCATATTCTGAAACTTCCATCTTGATCCTATCTAGAGCCATGGGCATCCTTTCTTCAAAATTCATGTGCTCTAATTGTTCTTCTTCATGTTCTTCATGTTCTTATTCATGTTTTGTATGTTGATATACATCTCCTTAGACTGTCCCCTCATCAGACACTTGTCTTTATATTATTTTCTGACTAGCCAACATGTTTGTAAGATCTTCTACTTGCCTTTGGAGGTTTTGCATATCTCTGTGCATCTGAGCAAGATACATTGCTCTTCCTCTTCCTCTCCTAACCTTCTTCCTGCTTTGATACCAGATGATGTAACTAATAAAATTGGATTCATTCACAAGATCTAAATACCATGCAAACACACAAGAATGGAGAATAACTCTCTTTTATTCTTTCACTACCCTAACTATTAAAATGGAGGTTCAACCCTTTATAACTACTATCTAAGATTTTCTAAAACAACTAATTTTAGGAAATTATCGCGTGACTCTAAAACTTACCAACAACTGAGAGGTAACTAGAGTGACATTATTTGTCAACTCATTTTTCTGATTAAGTTTAAAAACTACGAGATAACTGATAATTTAAAATTTAAAAATTCTTGTAAAAACACTAAAACTCCAATTTGAGGCCTTATATGAAGGAATTTGGCCCTGAAAAAGTTTCAAAATTATGTTTTATATGAATGATCATATCGATACGACATTGAACTCTTCAAGGCACAACTTCCTGTAAAATTTCATCCCAAACAGATAACTGAATCAAAAGTTATGACCCTCGAAAAATCCATGCATCACTTTTCAATTTTTCAATCATTTTAACAATTATATTTAAAAAACAATTAAATTACAATTACTTATGTTTTATATTTTCATTATCAAATATTCTCACAACATGATTTGTAAGTATATTAAGAATTATAGTTCAATTCCGGCTGGGTCTCCGGGACGAATTGTAATGGTTGCTAGTGCTAGGCTGGACTGTGATGTAAATGATTTATATCTCTAATATAAATCGAGTTAATTTCTCGTGGAAAAAAAAAAGTATATTAAGAATTATAGTTTTTTTGAAATTGGTGATGATGAGAACTGACACACAAATATTGTTTGATGTAACTTTTTTTTATTTTGTAAACTTAATACGTCATGTATCAGGACACATTTCGAGTTAGTGTTTTGGATAAGTATTCACATCCAAAAACAATTTATTTCATTTTCCATGTCATTATGCATAGTTACATTTTTTTATTTATGGTCTATTGTGTTGAATAATTGCCGTGAATAATTACCAATAATGTGGATACTTTTTTCAGACAATTTATTGTTGTTTTGGTTAAGGATACAAATTCTATGGACAAAATTTAAAAAAAAAAAAATCAAAATACATATATTTATATTTATAATTTTGCACATATTTCTTTTATTTATGTAGTCATGTATTAGTAAATTCACCTATAATTATTAATAATACCTTGAAAAATAATAATCCTTTGTCACAAAGATTATATTAATAATTAAGAATGTATGCTATATATAATTTTAAATTCTATACATTCAATTATTCACTATTATATAAAAGTATATATTGAAAAAAATGAATACCATATTTGTTGGAGATATTTATATTATTAAATCACTAGTTCACTATTAGTTAATTGGAGCTAGTTCTATTATAGACTTTCTGTTTTAGATCATCATTATTATGCATGCATACATTTCTAAGAAGAGCTTATTGTTAGTTCATTTGTATTAATTATGGAATGTTTTGCCCTATTTGAGTGTGTATGTCTCATTCATTCATTGTATTCAATCATTGATTGACTCATTGGAGCAATCTGAATATATTTTCTCATTCTTCCATATTGATTCTCTTGTTCTTTTCTTGACAAGCTTTGTTTGTACTTGATTTATCTAGGTTTCCTATGCAGTTTTCTATGAAACATTGACATAGTATCAAAGTTGAGTTGCTTGGAGAAAACCAAACAAGCCAGAGAAGAAGGAAAACTAGATTTTCAATAAGCGTAATCCATGCATCTAACAGTGTCATAGTCTCTCCCTATCGAAAGGTATGACAGTCACAGGCACCCTTATAAAATTGGGGATTTATGGACAATTTTTTATAGTGTCTCACCCTAGATTCACACAGTGTGCGATAGTGTCTCATTGTGGCCTTCACACAGGGTGTGAAAGTGTCTCACTATGTCCTTCATACAGGGTGCGACCGTGTCTCACTGTGGCATAGTGAAAGGGTGCGACACTCTTCAAAAGTTGATTTTTTGTAGCGATTTTTCAAGATTTTCACTTGTAAATTTAGGGTTAATTTTTAAGGTTTTCAAGACCAGTAAAAGGGATGGATACGACACCAATTATTCAGTAAAATGTTTTGATAATCCTCACACAATAAAATTATTTTGAAGTGAATTCGAAGGCCGAATTCCAACTCAAAAAGAAAGGATTGTATAATTTGACGATGGCGATAGAAACATAACCTACATCATCAATTGAGAAGACTAGATGGGAGAACTGTGAGGATGAGGCCACACGACTTCTTCTTGAATTAATTTCAGCTGATTTATGGTTTCATGTTGCCATATGAAAGACTCCAAATGACATTTGAACCACATTGGAAGGTCTCTTCAGAAAGAAGAATGAGATCAGAGGTCATATTCTTGAGGTAGAGTTGAATACCTTGGATCCTAAAAGTTTTGATAATATACACGATTTATTTACCAAGTTTAAATATTTGATATTTATCTTGGCAGATTGTGGTATTGATAAGTCTACACAAGTAGAGAAACTTATTCTAACAATCTTGGCCAAGATAGGACCAAAATATGTTGTCTATGTCTCCACTTTCCATTATGGAGACATAGAAGGAGAAACACATTCAAATGGGCCTAATCAAGAATCTCAAATCACATGTAGTCACCATGCATGATGGAAAAGGATCATACAAACAGAAAGGAAAGAAGAAACATAAATACAAGGAGGGATATTCCAAACCCTTTAACGATTCTTCAGGTTCCAAAGACTCTTCAAATTCCAAGAAGAAGAAGAAGGGAAAAAAATTCACTTATTGAAATAAATTGAATCATGAAGAATCCACATGCATGAATAAGCAAATCAATCTTATGGCATAGGTACTTCAACAAAAAAAACCTTGGAAACTTCATTCCTAAAGGAACCAATAAGAAGAGGGAAGAAGATCCTACATCTAAGAAAGGTAATCATAATTCTCTTGTTGCAATTAATTCCTCATCTGATTCATGGATTATATATTCTGACGCATCACATCATATTGCAGCGAAAGAGGAATTTTTTACTTCTTTGAGTTCATGCTCAAGACCCCCTATTCTCATGGGGGATGATACTCCAGTAGCAGTTGTAGGAGAGGGAAGAGTGGAATTCCCTAATGGTATTTTTCAGAATGTTTTACATGTTCCAAATATTTCATTAAATCTTCTCTCAATTTATCACATCACTCGGAAAGGTAAAAAAGTAGAATTTAGATCATATTCAATTTGAGTACTTGACATGCATGACAATTCCATTATTGCAATTGGTGAGGTAGATCACAAATAAAGGTTGTATAAATTCACTAAGTTTGCTAACCATGACTCCTCTTTACTACTTACACATGATGAGAGTACTTTGGATGTACCAACATTTCATCATGCAGAGACTCTTATGCTTCCATCAGTTCCATAAATCAGAGATGATTCAATACACTTAGATTGTGTACATGGAAATGAGTAGGCAATACAACTAGATAAGGATCCAGTGTCAAAGATTTAGAAGATTCCAAAGAGGGAATGGTTCATGCTTTAGGAATTAGTTGTACTTGCAAGGAATCCACTAGATTCAAGGAGGACTCGATCTCGGCATGAGGAGCCTTCTCATGTACTTTCATTTTCTGAACCAACGATGCCCATTCATTTCTATATGGTTCAATATTTCGATCCGCATTCCTATAGTGAGGTTGTGGGAAATCCATTATGGAAAGCAACCATGTAGAAGGAGTATGACTCACTCCTAAAGAATTAGACTTGGGATCTAATTCCACTTCCACAAGAAAGGAATATTTCTAAGTGTAGATGGGTCCACATGATAAAGAGTTATAGGGAAAGACAGGATTCCAAAGGACTTCATCATATCCATAAATATTTTTACATCTTCAGGAATACTTTCAATGAGTAGAAGTTTCAGACTTTGGAGGATCATCTTGGAGTGAAGAGCACAGTTTCCTAGAAAATGCCTTTTCTTCTTTTGATGCATTGTCTTTTGAGGGGGGAGTTTGTTCCCACATGGTTTTCCCTCTTTCTTCATTTTTTATTCAGTGTTGATTAGTTGCATTGTACATGAGTACCTAATATGGCCTAGTTGTCAGCACTCATTTTTTATTACTCCATAGTGATTTTTAGGGGTGTTGGAGATATTTCTATTTTCGATTCACTAGTTCACTATTTGTTAACTAGAGCTAGTTCTATTATAGACTTTCTATTTTATACCATCACTATTATGCATGCATGCATTCCTAAGAAGAGCTCATTGTTAGTTCACTTTTCTTAATTATGGAATGTTCTTCCCTATATGAGTGTGTATCACTCATTCATTCATTGTATTCGATCACTAATCATCTCATTGGAGTAGTGTGAATATATTTTCTCATTCTTCCATATTGAAAATCTTGTCATTTTCTTGATATGCTTTGTTTGTACTTTCTTTAGCTAGGTCTCCTGTGTAGGTTTCTATGAAACATTGACAATATTTGTATGCTCATGGAATATTTACTCAAAATTATAAGTAATTTGTTTCATATCTATAACTAAATATTTATTAGTCTCTTTCCTTAGTATCATTGTGTAATGTTGCTTTTCCATCTAGAGGACAATTGGATTACAATGATTCCAAATAATGTAAATATATGGTGGAACTAACTCTGGTGGTGGATACGATTGATTGAAAAATGTGCTTGGTTGAAAATATTGTATCTTATGCATTGGTAGGGTTGTTGGTGGAACATTCTACTCATTTGGTTATGTTTCACCTTGTGGAAAGTAAATTCACTGGAGATGGGTTATTTCTTAAAGTTGGGGCAAGTTCATCACTGAATAAATTAGTAGCGCGTGCCACAAATGATGAAATATCCTCAAGTGACTGATATAGACGATCATTCTAATGAATTCCACCAGTGACTAGTACCCTATCACCACTCTACCCAATTATTCCCTAGAATATATGTGGTTCTTGACCCATGACTTTTCCCTCCGATGTCCTTTGCACCATAATGTGTGGGGCTAATTTAGAGTTACCTTTAACCAAACCATACCTTGTTAAGGACATTTCATAATTCCATATTTATAATGGAGAGGATTCCAAACCTCCTTTTTCCATCAATGCTATCTGATTTTGTAAATGTAAGATAGTTATTTCCCAAGAAATCTTTACTTATCAATCCCCACGGGGTTTTAATCCCGATGTTTGGTACATGTCAAAATAAATTCTTGTGCAATGACCACATTCTGCAAGCTTCGATCTTTCTAAGGTGGGGATTGATTATTCCAGATTAAATAGCATGGTGGATTTAGTAATTTCAAAGATAGAGACCCTTCAAAACTTATCTTGTTTAGAATAGGGAATTTTTTATAAAACTTGACATAGATTGATTACTCTGTACCCACACTTTGGGATTTTTGTTCCTATAGAATGCTAATCGATCATGTTGATTGTATTTATTGAAATTTGATGTGTGTTGTTATAATTTATGCTCTTGTGGTGATCATTTCAGTGGCATTATGTTTTTACTTCATATAATAAGCATGATCCATGTGGTTGAAATCTGTTTCCCATGAAATTTGTAGACTCATAGTTGAGTCATTTATTTTAGTCCATGTATTTTATTTCCTAACTAGAGTCTATTACTGTCAATTGTTTTTGTGTTCATGTACTTTATTTTCCTAAAACTTAACAATCCTTTAGGTTTTCTTCTTCTATGTCAACTTATGCTAGGGTGAATGGAAATTATTTGATGAAATTTTCTTTAAGTTCTTTCCAAGTTGTTATAACCCTAAATTACACCATACATGCATACATGGCATCAAGCCATATTACTTGCTATTTTTGCCAAGCTATCACTAAGAAACTCTTCCTAAAAGCCACATTTTTGAAGATGTAAGCGCTCTCCACCATTACTGCCCTCTTACACACTCTTGTTGCACCACTACAACTCACGTACATATGCTAGTCGCACCATTACAACACACATATACTCAAAAAAGTTGTAAAAATAAAAAAGTTGCAAGGAATTCATTGAGATTACGGGATATTGGCTAGTTTCCCAACTATCCCACCGCCTATAGCCCATCACCCAATCGAATAACCATCCTTTTGTCATATAAAAGGAGGTGTCGGGGTCTCATTCCAAAGCTATGCATAAGAACATTGAAACTCTTCCCATTTCACTTTTCCCCCTTGCCCCAAGAATTTGCAGCCACATTGTGAGTTTTGAGTCAGAATTCCCTATTCTTGCCTTTTTTCCTTATTCATAAGCTTATGCTATTTCCCTAGAGAGAATTTTGAGGGGAGAAAGATACGTGGAAGCAGTTGGAGCTTGGTGAAGAGGAGCTCATACCAGGTTCGAGGAGCAGTCGCCGATCTCATTTGTAAGTGACTTTGTGAGATTAATATAAATAAGTACTTTTTCTGTCCCGCCATATGATGTGTTCAATCTTTATGTTTGATTTATATTTGATTATGACATCTAACCCACTAATTCACATATAAGATGCATGCTAGTAGTTCTTTGTTTGTTTGTTTATGAATACAGGTCAGCCTTGGGAGGAGATTTGTAGTCGAGGAACAATCGAACGCAAAAGGATCGACACTAGATGCATAGTTTAAGGTAGAGTTACCGGATCCTTATACTTTGTATTTTATTCATGAATGTGAGGTATTGTTGGGGTAGTTGTTAAAAGTAGGAGACTTTAGACAGTTATATCTTCCTTCACGTTGAACCCTAGTGTAGTCCATAGGGGTTTTTTCCCGCTATAACAGAATTGGAGACCATACTGGGGAAGCCTCTAGGGTTTTTAGGGGATATCATTTTGGGTGTTTTAATTGGTTTTGATTACCTTTTTGAGTTTTATGTAAGATGTTGTGTCTTTGAGGGATTCTGTTCTACCATACCAGTACTCCCTGCCTTGTCAGCCTTGACTACAAGTTTTCTTTTTGAGAAGTTATAGAGGTGTACGCAGCCTGTAGTGGGTGTGCATGTATACATACAGGACCTACCTTTAGACATCTCACGTACATACACAGGATGCTTAAGTGTCAGTAGTGTGCCTGTGTCAAGAAAGTCTTTCTTCAAGAAGAAGTAATCAACCTCTTCCTTGATTGAAGTCATACTTCTAAGGGGTTTTCTTGATCTAGTCTCAATCTCTGTTGTTACAGTCTTTAGCCTAGGTTTGACATCAGTTAGCTTATTTATTTATCAATATTTCTTGTGTTTTCTTAGTAAGGGTTTGAGATGAGTTAGTGAGACTTTTCTGATCAGTATGTTTAGTATTGTTAGTGACTTCGTGCAATCTACAATAGACTTGAAGTTGGTTTTTGGTATTGTCTTGTCTTCACTTTTTCCCTTTCACTTGCTTTAGAAGAAAAAAAAAAAAGTTATTTCAAGTTTCTTCTTTTGAAGCATAATACAAAAAGGGTTTTATTTCTTTGTTTGGTAAGTAGTTAGGTTAGTTGTCTTTTCTTATCAGGAGAAAGAGTGTTTTCTTAAACTCTTTACTAAATGCTAAGAACACTTAAGTAGCTCGTAGTCGAGTGAAATATTGTTTTAGGTTTTTCTTTTAAAAGATATTAGAAAAAGTAGTTACGAAAAGTTGGTTAAAGAGTGTAAATTTACAAATCTTTATTTGTCAAAAAGTAGTTTGGTTTCAGTTTCATTTAACTCTCTTATCTTTTGTCTCTTAAAATACACCACTATTTTCATTTCCATTTCCTTGACTTTAAGACAAACCAATTAAAATTAACACTTAATTAAAATTTATTAGACTTTATCTTTTTAGGGTCCATCAACTAGTTTAGGCGTGAGCCTTGATTTAGGTTGGAGAGGAAACTCTTCAAGTCTATAAAACAAACATACGAGTCTATGCTAGGGAGTTTAAAAATTCTAGTAAACGTGGAAGTTATTCGAGACCCCTCTCTAACACAGGGGCTAAACATGAGGTCGCGTGCAAAAAGGTAGTGGAGATAACCCTTCCAAAGTCTGACCAAGTGTAGTGGGGAACGCATATAGAGGACATGTCTTGGGATTTTGTTGATCGCATTTTCCACGGAGCTTCATGTGTCTCGAATCTGTCCGAGGTCCTCATTCGTCTTCTGAAACACTTTCTTTCGATACCCTCGATAGGTTTTGGGCTTGATACCCTACTCATTGTGGTCCACCCAATTGTTGACTGTACCTGCCTGGTGACTGTCCGCGCGTTGGCAACCTAACTGCCTTTATTTTAGTGACTTAGATAGGTGACTACAGGGGTATACTGCGGTACCTAGGATAGAAATCGGGCCACACTTTCCAGAGTATACCCATAGGGTGATTCCATATTCGAGTTGCACTTGCACCGATAAGTTGCTTTAGTGTTGGCTAGTGTAACTATTCTTCCAACTAGCTAGTGGTTTGATTGCTTTGTCTCATAGGAACTCTTTTTAGTGTGTGTTGGTTTTCAACGTTAGTAAAATACCTAGTGTGTCATTGATATTATCACAAAGTGGAAGATCAAGAGATCCATTGGTCGCAAAGGCTGCAGAGCCTATCGTTAGTTGAATTGGAGCCAACCCCGCCACTGCGAAGGAGAAGACTTGACCATCAAGGGTCATTTGAGGTGACCGGTTCGGAGGAAACTATACCTAATCCATCCCCAAGAGAAGAACGCTTGAATCTAGAGGAGCCTACCATTTCTGAACTTGTAGTGGAAGCTCTTAGACATTATAACCCTCTGATCACTAACTTGTCGGCGCCAGTTTTGATACAAGTTATCCCCCCAAGGATAACTCATCATGAGTGCCATATAGTTTTACAAGAAGCGATGGAAGAAAACACTACTACTTTGTCAAGGAGTCCTCACAATCCCTCTACGACTGCCACTATAGGGGGTGTTCCGCCTCCTAAACCACCTTCATCGGTCTAGAACACCATGGTCTCAAATTCCTTTACTTCGGGCAGTGGTTTGATTCCGTCTATGGAAGTAATCACCGCTCCATTCACCAATAGTGCGACAGGCCCTCTGTTCTCATACGGGATGTCTGGCTTTGATACAAACTTTGTCTTGTCCTACTCCACCCTACAAACCCTGGGTCTGGGGGAAGGGAGCTCTAATGCTCCTATACAAGGGTCCATGGGGGGCACCTCAGCTCCCTATAACACTTTCCCTTACGGTGGGGGTCATATACCTCCGTCATCTCCTTCACGAGGTGGTGCTCCCCAACAGCCCGCCTGGATGAACATGAACTATAACTTGTTCATAGCAGGTAGTCAAGGACTTTCTTCCAACACCAAACTAGTGGGTTCTTTGTCATTCTCTTTGTTCGACGCATTTGGTAGAAACACATTCTCATAAAATGTCATCTCGGCTGGGGGAAACCCTATTTTTAGATCACAAAATCCTGTGCAGGGTACTATTCTTGCACAGGGGGCAAGAACCTCTCAAGGACCCTGGAATACGTGGTAGGGATCAATCCTCTCATCAGGGATACCGACCGAGGGAAACCCCTTCCATGGCCAATGGAACCCCGGGAAAGGCTCAGTACATATTCCCATCGGATCGGTAGGGGGAAACCCTTTCCAAAACCTTTTGAACACAACGTCGAAAGGAATCTCTTCTCATCCTTCAATTTCCAATTACGGGATTCAGTCGATGACGTCTCAACAAGCGTAGTATATGTATGCTAGACACAACCATGGTTTTTACCAGAACCCTGGTCAACAACCTAAATTTTCCTAGCAACTTGTTGCTAGTGAAATTCCAAGATCCTTTCCTCCTATACATACTCAACAACCCAAGCTACCTTTTCTGGCAACGTTGCATTTTCCAGACTTGTCAAGATTGTTGAATGACCCAATCTATAACGATCCGCGTTGGCCACCTATGCTGACCAATTTTCCCTCGGACATTCCAAAGTTAGAAGGTAAGCCTAACGAATATCCAGGAAATCATGTGACCACCTTTCACCTATGGTGCTTGTCCAACTCCTTGAGAGACGACTCCATCTAGTTGCGTCTGTTTCAACGCACTCTTATAGGGAGTGCCACAAAATGGTACATCGAGCTCGATCGCTCAAGATACTCTACTTTTGGTGAATTGGCAATGGTTTTTCTAAACCATTTTCAATTACCTATGAGATACGATGTCGGTACCGAGTTGATGGCCAACTTTGAGAAAAGAAAGGTTGACCATATCTCAAATCACATCCGAGAATGGAGGCATCAAAAGAGTTTAATAAAAGTACCTATTCCACCAACATTCTTGTTGGAGTGGTTCTTTAAGTCTTTGGTACCCCAGTTATCTAAATACGTTGCAACATTGGGAGTGTTTTCCAAGGACGAAGAAATAATGAGAGCTCAATAGCTAGAATTGATATACTCTCAATCTGTTTTACTTCACAAAGTGTTTCCAGATGCACCACGGTCCATTCTTTACAAGACCAGATAGAATTCTGGACCACATGTCGATGGTATTGTTGGTTCAGCACAAGCGAAGCCCGCTAATTAGTTGTCAAATCAATTGCAACATTTGTCGATACAGTAGAAAACAACTAGCCAAACCACTGGTTCGGTTTCTCCCTCTACTCAAAAATCAGATGTACACAGTGTGCAATCGACAAAACTGAAATCCAACCAGTAGGTTGACGGAAAGAAGAAACAAC
Organism: Picea engelmannii; assembly: GCA_009831015.1. Taxonomy (NCBI): domain Eukaryota; kingdom Viridiplantae; phylum Streptophyta; class Pinopsida; order Pinales; family Pinaceae; genus Picea; species Picea engelmannii. The sequence goes on from ML784599.1 coordinate 457,795, forward strand.
GAAATAAGGGTAAGGGGGATAAGGAACCCACCAATAATGCTGGAGGGGGAAACACACAAAAAATAAATTCGAAGTATCCATGTAACCTTTGCACAAAAGACCATTCGACTCACTTGTGCCCTCGACTTGCAGAGGTCCAAAAGTTATTGGCACAACAACAACTTGCTGTGTTAACGAACCCATTTCTACATGGGAAAAATTTAACTCAAGCCTCTACAAACTTGGATGGGGGCAGTCAGGAACCCCCTTCGTCATCTAGTAATCCATCAACCTCGAATGTTTATATGTTGAAAGGTGATGCCCATATAGCTACTAGGACACACGATTACGGAATGCCAAACACTTCTGAGAAGGGTAAAGAAGTCGAAAACCCATATGTTCCTCTCTAGATCGAGAAGATGTTGGGCGAAATAATGACATGCATCCCAAAAGGGGCGTTCAAGAAAGCTTCCCACAATCCAAATGCGAGGGCCATGCATAACTACTCTATGGTGGAATATTTGTCACAAACCCCTTGCACAATGTCTTCTTTGGAGGTCCTCCAGAGCTTCCCTTCATAGAGAAAGGATCTGTTAGTTGCCCTAGGATCTGTTGAGACTTGTAATCCAGGAACAATCATGCTTGGTACGACCAACTTGAAACCTTGTCTCCCATACAACGTCGCATTTAAGATAGTAGTGGCTTACACCACAAAATCGTTTACCTGGAACATTTTCTACACGGTGGTTGATGAGGGTGCCTCGACATGCGTGATGTCATTGGTGTGTTGGAAGGCCATTGGCCAACCTATTTTGTCTCCGTCACCTACTCTTCTTACCACTTTCGATGGTCATTCGTTCAGATCACATGGAATCATTCCTTCTTTCGTCGTGAAGTTAGGAGGAAAGACCATGTGCATCTAAGTTCAAGTGGTCGGTGCACCTCTTGACTACAATCTCTTGTTAGGAAGGATTTGGATCTATGCTATGCATGCAATGGTCACCACAATTTTCTGGGTATTGTTATTTCCACACGAGGGTCGGATCATGTCCATTGATCAATTGTATTTCTCTCATCCCAACCCTTCATCTAGGGCATCCACGGTCCCGATGATTTATAATCCATAGCTCATCGTCGTCAATATAGGGGTTGGTTTGTGCCCGCCTTTAATGGGTACTTTCGATTACCCACCTCCGTTCGACGATGCAAGGTTCATATCGGTTGTCCTCGACCAACCTAGGGCTTAAATATTTCAAGTGTCATCGTTCCGTACGACTTACTTTAACGATCTGTGGACTCTTACTTCCCCATTGGCCATGATGGAAGGGATAGGGCATCATGGTATGGCCATGCCTTTGTCCATGACAGAGGTTGCATACTCTATAGTCCAACAAGATTTCGCCGACCCTGATCCAACTCTCACACAAGAGTTAGATCCAGTTTTCGAGCCTACCTGGGCTGAAGGTTCACTCACCACTACTGATTCCTTAGAATTGGTCTTGCCCTCTGATGAGGTGATTATAGAGGCATTGACTAGTCTAGAAAAACCCTGGGATGATCTCCATCACGGATCTTATTTTCTCCCGGAGTTAGGAAGAATTGAGGCCGGTGAATTCATGTTGACTATGACTGGAGATAGGTCTTGTCCTACCGATCCTTTGGCTATGCACACAGTTTACATCGAAGGTAATATGGAAACCATCTCTAAAATGATACCTATCGATATCTATAGAACCCTTAGCATCGTGGAGAATGTCTTCATTGGAGCAGACTACTCCCCCGAGGATATTCGAATTTATACTGATTTATTTAAATAATTTCATGATGTTTTTGCCTGGTCTTACGAGGAAATTCTAGGCATTGATCCAAGAATCGTCGAACATGAAATAACGACTTACCCTGATGCCAAGCCGGTCCGACAGAAGCTTCGTCCAGTTAATCCTCAGAAAGCAACAACTATTAAGGCTAAAGTAGAGAAAATACTCAAAGTTGGGTTCATCTACCCCGTCCAATTGACTCAATGGGTGTCAAATCCCATTCTGGTCAACAAAAAGCAGGGAACGATTTTCATATGTATGGAATTCTGTGATTTGAATAAGGCTTGTCCAAAGGATAATTTCCCCACCCCATTCATTGACTAGATCGTCGATGAATGTGCAGGATGTGAGGTATTTTATTTCATGGATGGTTTTTCAGGATACAATTAGATGCAGTTTAAGCCCAAAGACCAACATAAAACAACTTTTATCTATCCATGGGGTACATTTTCTTATCAGAAGATGCATTTTGGCCTTAAGAACGCTGGAGCCACTTTTCAGCGGGCCATGTATTTTTCTTTCCATGATCTCAAACACATAGTCGATGCCCATCTCAATGATTTAGCATCATGATCTTGTAAGAGAGATGATCATCCCATGCACCTCCAACTTATCTTTGAGTGATGTCACTACTATAGGATTCGATTGAATCCTAACAGATGTAGTTTTTGTGTGACATCGAGTCGTCTTTTAGGTTTTATATTTTCGATAACAGGGATCATGTTCGATCCTCTAAAGGTTGAGGCAATAGTTCAATTGCATACCCCATGCACAGTCCCTTAGCTTTAGAGTTTACAGGGAAAAGCCAATTTTCTTCGGTGTTTTATTGCAAAATATGTCAAGATCACTAAAGATTTTATGCGTTTACTAAAGAAGGGAATCCCTTTCCATTGGGATGAAGCTACTCAACGCTCATTTAAAGCATTGAAATGTGGCTGCACATCTGCCACTCTACTTCGACCACCCAATTATAATAAAGATTTCTTATTATATTTGGCTGCGACAGAGCCGACCATCGGTATGGTGTTGGTTCAAGAGGATGATCTACTTCAAGAACATGTGATTTATTACCTGAGTCGAGGCCTGGTTGGACCAAAACTCAACTACTCCCAAGTTGAAAATATTGCATTGGCAACAGTACATGCTGTCCAACGGTTCCGTCATTATATCCTGTTTCGTAAGACCATCATCATTGCCGTTGTGAATCCATTCCAATACACGTTGTCATGATGCATAATTGATAGAATGATCAGTAGATGGATTTTTATCCTCTAGGAATTTGACTTAGATTTGATTTCTACGAAATCTAATAAGTCATTGGTCTTTGCAGAAATTATCTCGGAACATCCAATCGAGTCAGGTGATGTTACGCCCAAAGAATCACCGATTAAAGGAGATCTTTTTTATGATTTCATATTTGGACCCCTGGTATGGAGATATACTAGTCTATCTCCAGACATTGAAGTGCCCCACCTCTGCTTCTCGTGATGAGCGTCGACATATATTCCATTAGGAAAAAAAATATCTCATACTCGAGGACACTTTGTATCATCGAGGTGTAGATTGCATCCATCATCGGTGTCTCACTCATGAAGAAGCAGAGCTCGTTCTTAATGACTTCCACACCTGAGCATGTGGTGGTCATTTTTATGGGTTGGAAACAACCCAAAATATTCTATGAGCTGGTTACTTTTTGTCGATGTTAATCAAGGATTGCATTGAATCGGTCAAGAAGTGCCACCCGTGTCAGATCTTCTCTCGAAATATGATGACACACCCCGCTCCTATGCTTCCCGTCATTACAGTTGGCCCCTTCACTAAGTGGGGGATTGATTATACTACATGCCACCCCACTTTATCCAGGGGGCACCGTTATATCATCGTAGAAGTAGACTACCTCACTAAGTGGGTCAAATCTATGCCAACGTTCAAATATGATGGTGAGACAATAACTCTTTTTTTTCAATCAGATAATAGCAATGTTCGACATCTCAAGGGATATTTTCACTGACCATGGCAGTCACTTTCAGAACAAAATGATGTTCGAGTTAACATAAAATCTTGGGTTGAGGCAAGAGCATTCATAACTCTACTACTCACAAGCGAATTGTCAGGTGGTAGTTGTGAATAAATCCCTCAAGACTATTCGGAAGCGAACGATCAATTTGGCCAAGTCAAATTGGCATTTGATGTTGTACTTAGCATTGTGGGACTATCGAATGTTTGTAAAGACTGCAACAAGTTTCTCACCTTTTCAACTCGTTTATGGGTTGGAAGCAATCTTTCCAATAGAGTGATAGATCCCATCTCTAAAGTTGGCAGTACAATTATTGCCAGACACTTCACCTCTTGAGGAATGCTTATTATATCTCGAGCAGCTTGATGAGAAATTCCATGACATAGCCTTGGCTAATGAGGCTCACAAGAAAAAAATCTAGTGTCAATATTATCGGTCCGTTCATCTTTAGATTTTCTCTAAAGGTGACCTTGTCCTAGTCTATGACCAAGATAAGGATCCCTTGGGGGCAGGCAAGTTCAAACCCATGTGGTTCGGACCTTTCATCGTGAAGGAAGTATTAAATAAGGGCACTTTTCTTTTGGTTGAGTTCGAAGGGAAAGCTTTGGCGGAGCCTAGAAATGGGCTCTACCTCAAAAAGTATTACTTGTAGGTGGGTCGCCTCGGGTGACTTCTTGTACATATGTATAGTTCTTATACAGTTTAGTTTTTATCTTTTTTTTTTATGGATGTGTAGTTTTTGATGCCATCTTTTTCACTGTGGCAGATGTCAAGTGAATTAGAGGTGTTCATTGGGTTTGTGGATGGTGCTAGCCGACACACTCAGAGGCTTGCTTCCTTAGCTTGGGTGATCTTCACACCTCAAGGCCAGTTTCTATCTTCTGGAGGTATCTTCTTAGGTGACGCCACAAACAATGTTGCCGAATACAGTGCAATAATAGAGTTGCTCCATGATGCTTTGTCGCATGGTATCTCTCATCTCCAGGTCTACTTAGATGCACAGTTGGTTGTGTCCCAGTTAAATGGGTTTTATCGCGTTTATGATCCTAATCTACACCGACGATTCCTTAGGGTAAGTCTCTTAGAATGATGGTTTGATTACATTACATATATCCATGTTTCTAGGAGATTGAATCAAATCACAGATACTCTAGCTAATCATGTATTATATTGGCATATTGCACACACATAAGAAAAAGCACACACGTACACATGTAAATACATTTGAAAATAAATGTAACCCATCAGAAATAAAAGATGTAAATACACACATATATATATATCAAAAGTCTTAGAGTACATAGGTGGGTGCAAGTGCCTAAAAAATATGTCCAGTATACATCACAGGGCTTATTCCCTAAAAAATAAACAAAAAGTTCTCTCAACACGTAAGTGGTCCATCCTAAACTAAGGGCGGGGCTTGTTGGCCCTGCCATAGTGAACCACAAAATTTTCCAAACGCCAGAAGAGTTGGACCGAGTTCCAGGGCACCACAACTACGTGAGGTTGTATCGATGGTGGGAGATCCTCGATCTCTTCCATAGGGACTACGCGAGTGAGAGTGGTGAGGTTCCACTCCACCAGTCTCAAAACTCTCTCATCCTCTCTGGCTGAAGGTCCCCCTACTACTACTGCTACTGCTGGTGGTCTGGTGACTGTGGATGGTACTGCCTTTGGTCGAGGACACCGCTTGGTCCTCGAGAAGTCTGTTGGATTCACTGGTCCCACATCTGTACATAAATGGATACATAGTTGTCAAATACTTTGATTACCATAAAAATGATATATATAAAAAGAAGAAAAAAATTAAAAACAAACGTACCTATCTCTCCTCGCTCTGCTTTGGGAGGTATGGACATGTTCGGGTCCCTGGAAAAGTTGATCCCGACGTAGGGATAACCCTCTATTGTCGGAATCTGTTGTTCCCACTAGTCAAAAAATGTATCATCGAAGGCCTCTATGGTCCTTACTCCCCCCTGTCGTGGAAACAATGCTACCCATATACACACTGCTCGAAGTGAGGTCTCATGCCCTCGAATTGTCTCTCATGGACTGAGATTGGGTACTATCGAAAAAGAAGAATGAGAACAAAATGGTCTCAAATCCAAAGTTCTTGTTGTTTAGGCCACGACACTCAGTGAGTTGTCTCTTCATGTAGTCTAGTATTGTCTTACTCCAGTCGAATATCCGTGCATTCAAGCACTGCACTACATAAATTTGCATATGCTCCCAGGAGGCCTGATGTAGGGTCATGGATCCAGTAATCCGCCCAATAAGTAGAACTATCACTTTCAGTGATTGGTTGGTGATCTTGTTTATTAGCACCTGAGAACCTCCTTTCTCAGTGCCAACCTCACAATGTAATATGATCAACTTGGCAATGTTATGAGGCCTTGGGGGAAAAGATCGCAGGTTGAATGGCTCACCTCTCCTCGAGAGGCCAGTCAGGAAGTAGATGTCTTCGGTCGTTGGAGTCAACAATTTCCCCTCAAGCATAAATGCCTCAGCATTGGGGTGTCAATAATCCACCAAGGCATTTAGCAGCCTAGATTGTGCCCTCATGAATGGACACTGGTAGAACTTCCAAAAACTGCATTTCCTCAATGCGGATATAGCTGCAGGGTCCTCATCGACCAACATATCAATGTCTTCATGCTCTCTTTCTCTCCAATGGACATACATCCTGCAAAATGACAAATTCAAAGGGGAGTTAACTCCTGTATTTTTCAATATTTTCAAAGTTCTTGAGGGTGTATGCGAGGTATATTGGGAACAGTTATGTATGCACGCGGGCAGATTGTTTTCTGCCCACAGGCATATGCAGGTTGTCCTTGGACATCCCGCGTACACATAGGGCCTCCCCTTTTTAGGACCATGCACCCCCCCAAGAACCAAAATAAAATAAAAAAGGAAGTATTGAAATGCAAGGGGGGTTGATTTGTACTTACTTGGTACAAGCAAAAGTTTGTTTCATCCTCTGAAGCTCTCGTAATCAACTCTTTTAGCAAAGAGGTGTTTTTGGCTTTTTGGTCAATTCTCAATTTACAATGGTGATAATGAGCTGCCAACTTCTATTTATAGTCTTTTTTAGCCCTTTTTGTTTTTTGGAGCTTTTGTCATTTTTTCTGGCTTGAAAATCATTTAACGTGGTTTTTGAGATTCTCGTTGGATGTTACGATACACTCCACTTTTGGTTTGGAAAACTTTTGGGAGATGGGTCACTTTTTAAAGATTCTTTTCTAAAAGTTGTTTTTCCAATGTTTTACATTTAAGTTAGGATTCCACCTCCAATTTTTGCATCTCGTTGTCTTTTTCACTTTTCCATAGGATCGATCCCACCGAATTGCGACACAGAACCATCATTGCTTCTTTATAAGTGTCGTAATTTAGTGGTAGAGCCTACCTCTACATGGATGCCCTAGGTACATCCTGGCTGCATTTTGGTGTCCATGTCGTCATTAATGACTTTAGGTTTAAGATTCCTTGTTAGTATTGTCCTGATTACGACTTTGAGCCTCATACGTATGATATGTTATCACTCTTGACCTCACCCTCAGGACTCCCAGAAAATGAGTCTTCTTTTAAGCTCTTTTCAGGCTCTATAAACATGAAAATATTGTCGAGAAATCTTGTTGTCCTTCACGTTCGCCAAACTAAAACTTGAAGTCACGTTTGTTTGGTAGTAGTTTACCCATTTTTCAGTCTAGATGGTCAATTTTATGAACAATGGTATGCTCTAGGAACTTCTATTCGCTAGAAGAGTATTCTCAGGTATAAGTTTAACCCCTTTTTGGGCCTGAGGGACTAAAATTACGAAAAACTAACCCCCACAGATTCCATAGTTAATCTCTTTTCAGACTCCCTAAAATTGAAAAGATAGTCGAGTGATCTTGTTCCTTCACACTCGTTAAACTAGTCCAGAAGAACATCCTCTACGGAGTCCATAGTTAAGCTCTTTTCAGACTCTTTAAAATTGAAAATATTGTTGAGTGACCTTGTTCTTTCATACTCATTAATTGGTTCAGAAAAAAATCCACTGGCATGGATTTACCCCTTTTTCCAGTCTGTAGATTAAGGAGGAAAAAGGTACACCTCGGGAGATTCATCTCTCCAGGAGAGTTCTCCTCAAAAAGTTTCACTTTTTCGGGCTAAGGAGACTAAATCTAGAAAAGGTAGTGAGTCCATATTTAAGCTCTTTTCAGACTCCTTAAAATTGAAAATATTTTCGAGTGATCTTGTCTTTATCACACTCGTTAAAATGGTTTTGAATAGATGTATTTTTGATGCTAGTTTACCCCTTTTTCGAACCGACTAGACTACCTTCTAAAAATGAAAAACCACTGAGCTTACCTTCTCTGGGCTCATTTAAAATTACATTGAAGGACGTTATCATTGTGTCCTATTAATCGAATTTTCATATCTGCATCTTTGGCCTAATGCTGACTCTATGTTTCTCTCAACTGAACCTTTGAAGCATGCCTTTTACGCAAGCCTTGTAGCACTTTGCCTTTGCGTCTTGACACCTTGACCCATGGAGAAATTTTCCCGAGTGTCCTTTCCCTGCACATGTCTCCTTGCTCTTAGCATTAGTATGTTCCTTGTGCTTGGAACTAGTCTCCTTGCGACACTCGTTCGTCCTTTGTAACGTAGAATTATTTTATTCTTTTTCAAGTTTTCCAAAATTATTGAAAAGGACAAAAAAATCAAATATACCCCAAAAATAAGATGGGAAAAATAATTTCTTTGTATGGCAACACAATGAGTCGCCCTTGGAAAAAGAACATCCTTTCATTTTTCATCAAGCATTGGGATTTAATATGACCTTAGGAAACTGTTTTGGCTACATAGAGTTGTGTCCTTGTCTGTTTGGTTATTCTTCCAAACACATGGAGAGTTTGTGTTTCCTCCTGCATCATGAAATTATTTCAATGTCATGCTTAATGAATATAATCATCTGCCATGCTATTGTCCAAGGGATTTTTTATCCAACTTGATTCAGCCTCTCTAGAGTTTGTATCTTTCCCTCATGCCTGGCCATCCTGAAAGTCCAATCAAGTCTTTGTTCGAAACCAATGAAGTTATCTACCTAATCACCGAGATCCTCTTTTTTGTTCCCGATGAGCCATCGAAGACCTCTGGGTAGTGAAGTAGTACACTCACATTACAATCCTACCCGATTTTTGAAGATCTTGATGTTTTTTCTCGAGGTATGAAGGCCTTATCTCTAGCCATCAGGCGTCATTGGCTTCTTGAAGATGGGTACTATACATTTATATCTTTGATTTTGAGATGTAGATTCGTTGTGTATTGCTCGTGGCTACACTTTATATAGTTATATGATATCGATCTGTAGTGTATTTTATTGGCAACAATGATTTATTTCATCCCAAGCATGGGTATGCCTGCCTTGGTGAGACAATTATTATTTTTTGCAGATGGCACTTCCCGAACTCTGGTCTCGGGCTCACTCGCTTCGTACATTGGTGAAGATTTGTAATGTATTTCGGCCATCATATTCTCTTCTAACCTCACACATTAGGGGGCATCTGTTATAACCCTAAATTGAACCATACATGCATACCTAGCATCAGGCCATCTTGCTATTTTTGCCAAGCCATCATTGAGCAGCTCTTCTTAAAAACCACATTTTTGAAGATGTACGTGCTCTACAACATTACTTCCCACGTACAAATGCTTGTTGCACCACTAAAACTCGCGTACATATGCTAGTTGCACCATTACAACACACGTCTACTCACAAAAGTTGTAAACATTAAAAAATTGCAAGGAATTCATTGAGATTATAGGCTATTGGTTAGTTTCCCAACTGTCCCACCACCTATAGCCCATCACCCAATCGAATAACCATCCTTTAGTCATATAAAGGAGGTGTCAGGGTCTCATTCCAAATATAAGCATAAGAACAGTGAAACTCTGTCCACTTCACTTTCCTCCCTTGCCCCAAGAATTTGCAGCCACATTGTGAGTTTTGAGCCAGAATTCCCTATTCTTACCTTTTTTCCTCATTCATAAGATTATGCCATTTCCCTAGAGAGAACTGTGAGAGGAGAAATATGTGTGGAAGCAGTTGGAGATTTTTGAAGAGGAGCCTAGACCAGGTTCGAGGAGCAGTCACTGATCTCATTTGCAAGTGACTTTGTGAGATTAATATAAAGAAGTACTTTTTTTGTGCCGCTATATGATGTGTCCAATATTTATGTTTGATTTATATTTGATCATGAAATTTAACCCACTAATTCACATATAAGATGCATGTTTGTATTTCTTTGTTTCTCTGTTTATGAATACAGGTCGACCTTGGGAGGAGATTTGTAGTCAAGGAACAACCGAACGCAAAAGAATCGACACCAGACGTAGAGTTTAAGATAGAGTTACTGAATCCTTATACTTTGTATTTTATGCATGAATGTGGGGTATTTTTGGGGTAGTTGTTAAAAGTAGGAGACTTTAGACAGTTAGCTCTACCTACACGTTGAACCCTAGTGTAGTCCATAGGGGGGTTTTCCAGCTATAACACAAGTATATGTTTCATCATGTGCCTCTTCAATCTTGTACCACTTGTAAGGTACGTTGTCCAACATGTTTGGAAACATGTGAAGCCATAGTCCTTCATATTTGTATCAAATTATTCTTCATTCCCTCTCACAATCTTCAATGTGGGTGAGAGGGACAAATCTTGGATTAAAATTGGATATATTAGTTATGACTAACAACTTATTTCTATCGAAATACTTGATGAAATATGAGTTTTCCATGATCGAAGTATGTAGGAGAGGTGAATTCATGTCCCACCATCTTGCATCATATCCTATGAATGACTGCATTGGGCTCCACAATCAACCTTTCTCCCCAACCATGTTGGACACCTCATCAATGTGGACCGATGACAAATCTAGTTCCTTAAATCATAGCGGTAGAGTTAAGTTCAAATTTATATCTATGGGGATTAGGATTGGATTTTGTTTGATTTTATTTTCATATCTTGTAGGAAATAATCTAATATAAAATAAAGAGCGAAAGATATTTTTATCCATGGCATTGACCATCCAATACTCTCTCTCTTTCAGCTCATAATCTTCAATATCTAATTTATAATGTCATGTACATGAGTTCTAACCAATCGAAAGGGAGGAGACATGTAAAAAGTATCATTTTTAAATGGGTTCCACATCATATCTATCACCTTTGATAACTTGGTAAAATTTTATGGCATTGATCTCCTCCTCCTAGGGCTCCATCCATGGCTCTCCCTCCATGGGATCCAAATGTATGATGATATATTTCACATTCCCTTTGAGTATAATTTTATATTTTTCAAGAGAAATATTCACTTTCATTTTCCATCCCCATGGTCATGTAACCAACAATGAATAGGTGGGGATACCTTCAACCAGATTAACTACAAAATTGACCAATGTTGATATCCCCATGATGATAGTTTTCACACTTCTTAAAATGTTGATTGTTTTGACAAATTGTTGATCTTCAAGTTTTAGGAATTTATTAGATATGATTGGTTCATGTTTTACCATAATGATCCATGTTTCATTGGGAAGAATGTTAACTTGTGATATGAATTTGATCATTACTTGAGGAATCACGAATCCTTCAACTTCTAGGTTAACTTATGGGTCATAATAATCTTGGATATTTTCTTCTTATTTATACTCTTTAAGAATATTAAAAAATTATAATTATAGTAATCATGTGACTAATTACTCTTATTTAACTAGATTTATGAATTTTTCTAGGATTGCATCCTTCACCCCTTCTTGGTACCACTTTTGTCAGTGTTTCCATTTACTCTCTTGTTCTTCTTCTTAATTTTCATAGAAACTAATCACTTATCTCATGAATTTTGTTTCCTTATGGGGAATTGAGTACCATTTTTGTTTCCTTCTTGGACTAATTTGTGGTACCTTGTTTTCCAATGTATTTCCTTCTCATCTTTCCACAGATCTCATGGCAACATTTAGGCTCTTGGAGTTGAGTACTTTGTTATTTGGAACGCTTAAAATGATATTGATATTAATCCTATTTCTTAATTTTAATAACATGATTTGGAAATTTTCAATGATGTGATCACTAAATCCACATATTTTACAAAAACTTAAACTAGTTTTTTCCTTAAAGGAATAGTCTAGGCTTAAATGGTGTTCTTTTAGACATATAAAGAAATATACTTTCTTAGGTATTCCTCAACCATGTCCTCCTTGTATGTACTAACCATGGTGTCCTCCTTTATATCCACCTCTTCCTTGATAACCACCTCCTCTACCTCCTGGAACCTAGTTCTATTATGTATCCTAAGTATGATAAAAAAATATGATGGTTTGGATTATTTCAACCATTACGTTTACACTTTTCTATATTATGGGTTGACTCTTCACAAATAGCCTACCAATTTGGCTTTGTGTTCTTCAAATTATTTGGAAAGTCTTTCATGGTGTGGTTGGTGATGATTCAATATATTTCACAATACTATTCCTTCTATACCCATCTAACATCTGATTATCTTCTGTTCAATGCATGGTACTTATAGTAGTCCTTAGTGTGCTCTTGATACATATAGATGGTGCACCAAAGGTATCTTCTTTGCATAGAGAGATCCCAAAGTGATTTCTATAGAATCTATAATTTTTCTTTGAATTTTGTATCCATCGATGGTGTGGTTCAATCATCATTCAACTCTTTTTGTGGCACTTTTTTGAGGGCATCGTCACTGGAATGAATTTCATGCATTCTCAATGGTATCATGATTTTCTGAAGTAGTCCTGCCACAAATGATAAACCACTGGACTAGAAATTACTTGTCGATGTATAAGTGGTCTGACTGAATAGTTATTTAAATATTTTTTCATATTCCCTTATATATTATCATGACATATATTTAATTTCCTTCAAATTATATGAAGACAAGTGTTTTCTCTCTCGTGTTTTTAAGAATGTCAAGAAATTGCTCTTGATTTTTTTCTTTGTTCTCTTTTGTTTATCTGTGAATTCCATGAACCATGTGAGGGCTCCTTTGTTGATGGCCTTAGAAAATTGTGCCATCTATTTCATTTAATCCGTGATATCCATGGCATCCTTTAATTTATCACATATGTACAAATGCCCATTGAGGTTCTCATCCCCCTTGTATATAGGTAGGTGATGATGCATAATTTTATTAGTAAAAGGGATTTTCAACTACTACTATATATTTATTGGCGGGGTTAACTACATTTCTTGTCATATTAGTATTTTCAACCTACTAGTGTTTCCTTCCATTAACACTATTTTGACTAGTTGGGGGGTTGCCTCTGTTTGAAAAGCTTGATATAAATATTAAAAAACAATTCTTATTTCATTCACATCTATTCACTGTGACCCTTATTTAAAATTGTGCATTCTTATTCAATTATTAAATTTTTCAGGAGGGACATAACCATGATACCTTAATATGGATGATTATGTTTTTGTCGCTCTTAACACTTACCTAGTTACATTTAAATTGGGGTATCTCAATACAAATTTGATTAGTAACTTATCATTGGTCATCTATTCAACACCACACTGATGAGAGACGATAATACATCTGTAGCAACTACAAGAGGAATTCTTTACCTATGGGACTTTCTTGACTTGAGCTTTTAAATCTATGTAGCACTGGTATCGACTTGTTGACATTCATACTCTCACTATTCTCTACTAGTTGAAGGGAACCAATGCTAAACTCTACCAACTACAAAACTTTTTCTAACCCAAGAACTATGGGGGTTACTTTCACTTCCACATCTAGCTAATCAATGTGGTCGATAGGATCTGAGATCAATGTTGATTTTATCCCTTTCAATCCTCTATCAGAATGATATGTATGTTTTATATATTTTCAAATACATGAAAGTAACACTTGAATCATTTCAATTATAACTAGGGAACAATTAATAAGTATCAAATATAGATCAATTTCCAATTTAATCAAGACAAGTCGTTCGTTGAAAATTAGTAGTCCTCTACTAGTAATTCAATGGTTCATAATTGTCCTCAACAACAATAACAAAAAACATATTCCCTAAAATAGCCATATATAATCAACCTTTAATCATTATCAGTGGATCACTTACTTCATTACATTCAAGTACAAATTGCATAGAAATTTCCAAACACAATTCTCCATATAATGGCTAGAAAGATATTTTTTCTAGCACTCTTCTTGTAATTTTTCATTTAATTCAGTATACCTCCTTGTAGGGTTAATTCATATGAATTAAATTCAATAAGGAATGAATAAAATAGATATATTTTTTAAATTTAATCCATCTTCAATTGACATAAAATTGATCTATATCATCATTAACAGTTGTTTAGTTTGGAATAATGGGACAATGTTATGAAAAGATCCAAGAGTGTGTATTTACTAAATTACAACTATTTCTCAAGCATTAAAATATTTTAAGAACTTACATAATAATAATAGAATGAATGTATACTTTATTTAAACATGTAAAAATCAATTACTTTCTTCATATTGATAAACTACAGGAACGAAAAGGGAAAAAACCTAATGTTTTCTCACTATAGGGGTTCTTCTAGATCAAATGACAACTTCTAATAAATCAAGAAAGGGGCTTAAGGAACTCTATAATATGATAAAACACTACCTAAGAAACCATATATTACATTCTTAATGTTATTCCCTTAGACAAAGGTTCCCTAGGTTAAGCATAATGCCCCATGTAAAGCCCTAGATATCGAGTTTTTGTATTTCTATTTTTATAGTAGTATTTTCGGCTAGATGTTTTAATTGTGATTGTACCCTCAGTCTCCTATATATACCAAGGAGACGTGGTTTTAGGATCATCACATGATATACATTTTTTATATTTTAAAAGTAGGTTGCCTCCTCAAAGAGGCTTCTAATTCATTCTTCTCTCTTTATCAATGCATGGACATTTGGTATCAAAGCATATGTTCTTGGGTTTTTTTCTCCTTCAAGCGAGCCATCTGGGAATTTTTTCTAAAACCTTTTTTTGAGAATTTTTAGACTGTGAAATTTTTAGGATACTTAGGAGACATAGCAAGTTACTTTGGACAAAAAATTCAATGACTTTTTAATTATATGTTTTGGGATATATCTTGTGGAATTTAGGGTTTGTCACTAGTCCTAAAATTAGTTACAAATGAGTCATCTTGGAATTTTCACTATATCGTTTTTCAAGAAATGTTTCATACTATAAAATTTTCATAATATTTAGGATACATAGTGAAGTACACATTGTAACAATTCCAGTCTTCAGATCATTTTACCTTTTGATATATGGGTTGTGGAAATTAAGGACTTTTGACTATTCCTAAAACTAATCTCAAACACATGTTCTTGGTATAACTATCATGTATTAAACTTGAAAGGTCCAATTTGAGTGCCACTAGTTACTTTAGAAACAATACAAACCATATTAGTTTAGGTGAAAATTTTAGAATAATATATGAAATATTTGACACATGGCATTCCACTCAAGCTTACTATCTGGGAATGGATAAGAATAAAAACGTTTTGTGAAGGTTACAATAACTTTCACTTCACACTTAACATTTTGGTGAGACCTATGAAATTACATAGAATACATATCAAAGTAATATAGGAAGAAATTTAAGATTTAGAAGGGAAACAATTTCATAGATACATTAGGAAAAAGGTTGACTAGAAAGACAGTCTCAAAATTAGGGTTTTAAAGGTACACAACTTACAATTGGCTTAAATTTTGATTGGAAGATCTAGTTTTGATGATTCAAAATTTGTGGTAAAGAGAAAAAAAAGAATTTTTACTATTTCCCACATGGAAAAGGGTGATCAAAAATTAATTATCCATTCAAACCTACATAAATTTCAACCAGGGATCATGAACAAAATGAAGAGATACATAACCAACTATCCAATTTGGAGAATCAAATTAATGAATTGAGTGAGAGGTCAGTGAAAATTTATAACTTAATACATGTACAAATATAAATGGAATTAAATATGAAGAATAACATGAATGATAATAGGGAACACATGCAAATGAAGATGAAATACATGGAAAAGAAGACAAAAGTAATTAGGAAACAAATGGAAAACAATATGGATAAAAATATGGAAGAATTGAAAAATTATATGTCAACCAGCTTGTTACATACCCTAGATGAAATATTCCCTCAATATGATATCAATGTGGAGGAAATACATATTGAGTATAAAAATAATGATTATTCATCACATCCATATCTGCATCATCCTAGTTTGCACTTGGCACTTGAGAGCTACTTAATTTCAAAGATCGATATGAGGAAGTTTGATGGTAAGTATCCTATAACACGAATATTCTAGATGGAGAAAAGGTTTGATATACACCAAGTGCCAACGTTACAAAAGGTAACTCTTGAATCCCTGTATTTAGAACTTGATCTATTTTCTTGCTACCAATGGATTTATGCAAGAAAAAATGATTCTATTGTATATTGGTTGATTTTTATGGATGAAATGATATCACATTGTGGGGATATTAATATAAATACATTAGTTAGTCAATTTATAAATGTTCATCGAAGAGGTCCAATTATAGAGCATTGTTATGTACCAAATGCTTAAAATATCATAACAGAACAAAAGTACACACCATGTACAAAATGTGATCATGGAGCACAACTCCAAGATAGATAATTTATACAATAACTACTTAAAGAATAGGAGAAACTTATCAAAATACCCAATTACATTCATACATCACAATTCCCATGTCCTCAATATTGAATACCTGATCCCTATATATACCTATTCAAACCTACACATGAGGCCCCTTTACTATTAGGTTGAGCCTATTACGTGCATGCACACACACACACACACACACACACACACACACACACACACACACATACAATACATGTACATTTATCCCCATATATGCACTCCCCCGCTTGGGGTAATATAATATACATTTAACCCTATATATTCCCCTCTTGGTCTGTAACATAGTACCCTCCTTAAAAAACATTTTCCCTCTAACTCCTAAAAGAATAGGAGAACCTCCTCCAAATACCCAATTACATTCATACATCACAATTTCTTTGTCCTCAATAATGAATACATCATATCTATATATACCTATTCACGCCTACACATGAGTCCCATTTACTATTAGGTTGGCCCTATTACATATGTATTTACACATTACATGTACATTTATCCCCGTATATTCCATCGCTTGGGATCATATCATATACATTTAACCTTATATATTCCCCCCTTGGGGTCATATAATATACATTTAACCCTCTATATTCCCCCCTTGGGTCATAACAAGCACATTCAACAATTCTAAAAACTAAGTCTCAGGGTAAAGAACATTACAAAGGATAATTTGCTATATCTATTTTTGGTCACTTTAAAGGAAATCATCATTGATCAATCCTCTGTCATAATGCTATGTATGTTTTATATATTTTCAAATACATGACAATAACACTTCAATCATTTCAATTATAACTAAGGAACAATTAATAAGTATCAAATATAGATCAATTTCCAATTTAATCAAGACAAGTCTTTCGTCGAAAATTAGTAGTCCTCTACTAATATTTCAATGGTTCATAATTTTCCTCAACAACAATAATAAAACAAATATTCCCTAAAATAGCCATATATAATCAAAATTTAATCATTATTAGTGGATCACTTAGTTCATTACATTCAAATACAAATTGCATAGAAATTTCAAAACACAATTCTCCATATAATGGCTAGAAAGATATTTTTCTAGCACTCTTCTTGTAATTTTTCATTTAATTTAGTATACCTCCTTGTAGGGTTAATTCAAATGAATCAAATTCAATAAGGAATGAATAAAATAGATATCTTGTTTAAATTTAATCCATGTTCAATTGGCATAAAATCGTTCTATATCATCATTATCAGTTGTTTAGTTTGGAAAAATGTGACAATGTTAT
Organism: Picea engelmannii; assembly: GCA_009831015.1. Lineage (NCBI taxonomy): Eukaryota > Viridiplantae > Streptophyta > Pinopsida > Pinales > Pinaceae > Picea > Picea engelmannii. The sequence continues at coordinate 475,597 of ML784599.1, forward strand.
GAAAAGATCCAAGAGTATGTATTGACTAAATTACAACTATTTCTCAAGCATACAAATATTTTAAGAACTTACATAATAATAATATAATGAATGTATACTTTATTTTAACATGTAAAAATCAATTACTTTCTTCATCTCGATAAACTACAGGAACGAAAAGGGAAAATTCCTAATGTTTTCTCACTATAGGGGTTCTTCTAGATCAAATGTTAACTTCTAATAAATCAAGAAAGGAGCTTAATGAACTCTATAATATAATAAAACACTACCTAGTAAACCATATATTACATCCTTAATGTTATTCCCTTAGACAAAGGTTCCCTAGGTTAAGCATAATTCCCCATGTAAAGCCCTAGATATCGAGTTTTTGTATTTCTATTTTTATAGTAGTATTTTCGGCTAGATATTTTAATTGTGATTGTACCCTTGGTCTCCTATATATACCAAGGAGACGTGGTTTTAGGATCATCAAATGATATACATTTGTTCTATTTTTAAAGGAGTTTGCCTCCTCAAAGAGGCTTCTAATTCATTCTTCTCTCTTTATCAAGGCATGGACATTTGGTATCAAAGCATATGTTCTTGGGTTTTTTTCTCCTTCAAGCGAGTCATCCTGGAATTTTTGCGAAAATCTTTTTTTGAGAATTTTCAGACTGTGAAATTTTTAGGATACTTAGGAGAATAACAAGTTAATTTGGATAAAAACTTCAATTACTTTTTAATTATATGTTTTGGGATATATCTTGTGGAATTTAGGGTTTGTCACTAGTCCTAAAATTAGTTACAAATGAGTCATCTTGGAATTTTCACTATAACGTTTTTCAAGAAATGTTTCGTACTATAAAATTTTCATAATATTTAGGAGACATAGTGAAGTACACATGGTAACAATTTCAGTCTTTGGATCATTTTACCTTTTGATATATGGGTTGTGTAAATTCAAGACTTTTGACTATTCCTAAAACTAATCTCAAACATGCGTTGTTGGTAGAACTATCATGTATTAAGATTGGAAGGTCCAATTTGAGTGCCACTAGTTACTTTGGAAACAATACAAACCATATTAGTTTAGGTGAAAATTTTAGAATCATATATGAAATATTCAACACATGGAATTCCACACAAGTTTAGTATCTGGGAATGGATAAGAATCAACAAGTTTTGTGAAGGCTAGCATATCTTTCACTTGACACAGAACATTTTGGTGAGACCTATGAAATTACATAGAATACATATCAGAGTAATATAGGAAGAAATTTTAGATTTAGAAGGGAAAAAATTTCATAGATACATTAGGAAAACGGTTGACTAGCAAGATAGTCTCAAAATTAGGGTTTTAAAGATACACAACTTACAATTGGCTTAAATTTTGATTCGAAGATCTAGTTTTGATGATTCAAAATTTGCGGTAAAGAGAAAAAAAAGAGTTTTACTATTTTCCCACATGGAAAAGGGTGATAAAAAATTACTTATCCATTCAGACCTACATAAATTTCAACCAAGGATCATGAACAAAATGAAGAGATACATAACCAACTATCCCATTTGGAGAATCAAATTAATGAATTGAATGACAGGTCAGTGAAAATTTATAACTTAATACATGTACAAATATAAATGGAATTAAATATGAAAAGTAACATGAATGATAAAAGGGAACACATCGAATTGAAGATGAAATACATGGAAAAGAATACATAAGTAATTAGGAAACAAATGGAAAACAATATGGATAAAAATATGGAAGAATTGAAAAATTATATGTCAACCATATTGTTACATACCCTAGATGAAATATTCCCTGAATATGATATCAATGTGGAGGAAATACATATTGAGTCTAAAAATAATGATTATTCATCACGTCCATATCTCCATCATCCTAGGTTTCACTTGGCACCAGAGAGCTACTTAATTTCGAAGATCGATATGAGGAATTTTGATGTTAAGTATCATATGACATGGATATTCTAGATGGATATAATGTTTGATCTACACCAAGTGCCAACTTTACAAAAGGTAACTCTTGCATCCTTGTATTTAGAACTTGATCTATTTGCTTGCTACCAATGGATTTATGCAAGAAAAAAGGATTCTATTGTATCTTGGTTGAATTTTACGGATGAAATGATATCACATTGTGGGGATACTAATATAAATACATTCGTTAGTCAATTTATAAATATTCATCAAAGAGGTCCAATTATAGAGCATTGTTATGTACCAAATGCTTAAAATATCATAACAGAACAAAAGTACACACTATGTACAAAATGTTAGCGTGGAGAACAACTCCAAGATAGATAATGTATACAATAGTTACTTAAAAAATAGGAGAACCTTATCCAAATACCCAATTACATTTATACATCACAATTCCCATGTCCTTAATATTGAATACCTGATCTCTATATATACCTATTCACACGTACACATGAGGCCCCTTTACTATTAGGTTGAGCCTATTACACACACACACACACACACATATACAATACATGTATATTTATCCCCATATA
>ML784599.1:495103-511117 GCA_009831015.1 Picea engelmannii
ATTTGTCATTCTCGCACCCTGCCTATATAGCAACCTGCGGACATTTCTTTTTATAAGGTTTTTACATAGGAAAATGTAACTTTTTTCCTCAGGAAAAGTTCTTCTTCCTTCTCTCTTCAGGAACTCAGACCACTGTGACCCCTCTAAAGGCAATAGATAGGTTTACATCATTAATGATCATAGGGATGACGAAAATAATGTGTAACAACTATTCCAGGGACTCCAAAACAAAATGGAGTAGTTGAAAGGCACCATAGATCAATTCAGCAGATGGCAAGATCAATGATGAATGAGAGGAATATTGCTCAGACATATTGGGTGGAAGAAATTCATACAACTATACATATTCTTAACAAAGATCACCTTAGGCCACTCAATGACAAGATTCCTTATGAACTATGGTTTGGAAGACCTACTTCAATCAAGCATTTTAAAGTCTTTGGGAGTAAGTGTTATATCAAGAATAATGATGAAAATATCGGTAAATATGATGACAGGGATGATGAAGATGTCTTCTTAGGGTATGCTACAAACAATAAAGGATACAAATGCTATAATAATAGGCCGCATAAACTGGTTGATTGTATTGACATAAAAGTTGATGAAGAAATACCGGTACGAGATGTAAGCAGTGTTGAATCAACCATAAAATATATAGTTGAAGTTGAAGATGAACAGGCCCAAGAATCAGAAAGAGAAGACTATGACTCAGAGGAAGATACATTTACTCAGGAAGACTCAAATAACAAGACATAAACAAATACTTAGGAAGACTCAAATAAGCAGACAGAAACAAAACCACCTCTCAGAATTATTACAAAGAATCATCCTGAAAATCAGATAATTGGAGATATGAATAAAGGAGTTCAGACAAGAAGGAAATTGATTAAAGACTCAAAACAATCTTAGATTTCTTTTATATATATAATTGAACCTAAAATTTTTGATGAAGCAAGCAAGCGTGATCATTGGATTAGAGCTATGAATGAAGAGCTTGATCAGATTGAGAAGAACAACACTTAGGAGCTTGTTTATAGACCTAAAGATAAGAATCTAATAGGCTCCAAATGGGTATTCAAGAATAAAATGAATGAAAAAGGAAAAATTGTTCAGAATAAATCCATATTGGTCTGTAAAGGGTATGCACAAGTTGAATATAGGATTTTGATGAAACCTTTGCACCAGTGGCAAGACTGGAATCCATCAAAATGTTTCTTTCATATTCGTGTCATAAGAACTTTAAGGTATATCAAATGGATGTTAAGTCAACATTTCTTAACGGATATCTCAAGGAAGAAGTATATATGGAGCAACCTGAAGGATTTTCAATGAAAAATAATCCTAACTATGTCTGCAAGATGAAAAAGGCTTTATATGGACTGAAGCAGGCAACATGAGCTTGGTATCATAGGCTGGACAAGTTTCTACATGACAAAGGGTTCAAGAAAAGTATTGTTGATAGTAATCTATACATTAAGTCTGAAGGTGATGATTTATTAATTGTTTTGGTTTATGTAGATTCCATTATTTTTGGATGTACTAATAATCTTGTTGTTCAATGGTTTTCTAATTCCATGCAAGCAAAGTTTGATATGTCCATGATAGGAGAACTGTCATATTTTCTTGGTTTACAAATAAATCATAGTTCTGCAGGGTTATTTATCTCTCAAGAAAAGTGTTTGAAAGAGATGTTGCAGAAGTTTTAGATGGATGATTCCTCTCCGGTTAGTACACCTATGGTGGTTGGTTGCAAGCTCGGTAAAGATGATGTTTCACCTGATGTGGATCAAAGAACATATCGATCAATGATAGGTAGTCTTTTGCACATCACAACATCTCATCCTGATATAATGCAAGTTGTTGGAATGGTAGGTTGTTATTAGTCCACTCCTAAACAAATTCATTTAGCATCTGTCAAGAGGTTATTCAATTATTTGAAAGGAACAATGACTTATGGTCTGTGGTATCCTAGAAATCAGAATTGTCAGCTAACTACTTATTCAGATGTTGATTGGGAAAATTGTGTGGATGAGAGAAAGAGCACCAGTGGAGGTGCATTATTTATGGGTGACTCATTAGTAGCATGGGTTAGTAAGAAGAAGGGATCTATTTCCTTATCAACTACAGGGGCAGAGTACATTGCTGCTACTAATTGTTGCACTCAGATTTCATGGATGATACAAACTCTTGCAGATTTGAAGGTAACTTATACTGATCCCATCCCACTTCACTGTGATAACACCAGTGCCATTTGTGTCTCCAAGAATCCTGTAATTCAAAGACTAAGCATATACCAATAAAATACCATTTTCTCAAAGAACAATTTGCACACAGAGTTGTTCAGTTGAATTATATTCCTTCCACAGAACAGACAACCGATATCTTTATTAAACCATTAGAAACGACACCATTTGAATATCTTTGTTAGAAGTTAGGGGTCAAATCTTCTTTCTTCTATTTTGTTCACTTTGTCAGGTGGAGTACTTATTGAATATCTGTCATATTTTTGGTAAGTATTGTAATAACTCAGGGGGAGCATATTTTCTTTGACATTGATGTCAAAGGGGGAGAAACATTGTGGTTAGTTGTCTGGATGCTACAAAATATCATTGCAAAGTACATGAGCATTATTTCAGGTTTGGTTAGTTGTCTAGATGCTACAACATATCAGTGCAGAGTGCATAGTGCAGTCTTTCCGGGTTGCCATAAATGCCAAAGGGGGATATTGTTGGCATATCTTTCAGGAAAAGAATCTGCTTGTCATTGATGGAAAGAACAATAATGATGAAACTCAAAAGATTGATGGAAATAACAACAACGAGGAGAAGCGAATAGTTTTCAAAGATCATAGATCAGGAAGGAAAGCGCAAAAGGTGAACAGATATTAGGCATCAAATCTAAGCGCGAGGACCGATAGTCATTGGATACAGAAGAATGTGCATGAACTTTAACGTGCAAGGTGAAGAGGTCTTACAAAGTACCGAAAGAAGTAGGGAGCATCCATCGTCGAGGAGTAAATGTGGCAGCAGATGCACATCATCACATAATCGGGTATCGAGAGAACGAAGGTAAGGAGACTCCTAAAGTCACAAAATGCGAAATCACGACTTGATATGAGCCATTAGATCATGGGAAGGTGAGCCGTTGATTTGGAACCTATGGAAATCGATAAATTGGGAATCGAGTGAATAAAGGTGAGACAATGTCCACAAACGCGAAGTCACGAAATGATTTGGATCATCAGATCACCGAGGATCTGGATCATTGATTTGATATGAAGTCTGAGTTTGCAAAGAGGAGATCTTGACCGTTGAATCGAGGAATAAATTGGACCTTCAGATCCAGGAGAAGAACATGTGTCATGAGAGGAGATCCATGTTAGCAAGGACAACTGCAAACCATGTCAGCAAGGACCGTGTCAGATAGGAACTCACGAAATACCAAAATGTATAAGGTGATCATGACTATTGAGTCACGGGAAATCTCAAACCGTTGATCTGAGGTGATTGAAGTCGGGAGTTCAGGGATTGAAATAAGGGAGGTGCTCTAACCCTCGACATCGCGAGTCATGAAGTCGTGAAACGCTTGAATTCTTGGGCCGTGGTCATAGCCATGGTCACATCAGCAAAGGAGCTAGCATGTGGTTAGGATCCACTTCGGAGTTTCATGAGTTGGGAAAATCGAGGTGACTCACAGTCGATCACCTGAAACGAGAAATCATGAAACGATTTTTTGTTTGGCGTATGGTCACAATGAGTGGACATGTGGGGAGAAACACACTTGATGCTAGATCGCGCAGGTAAAGATTCGTGAGGAACATATTTGACAGATCAGTAAGTCTCTTCATGTTTAATCCAATGATGTTGATTATATCAACAATATGATCGAAGGTTTACTATTTCACTTCACAGATTATTGATCAGTTACGATTCAGTTAGTAGAACGGAATCATAGTTCTTGGATGATTGGCGATTTGTTTTTTTTTTCGGTAGTTTCTCTTCGATATGCGAGGTGTAACAAATTGATGCACTTTCATAAAAGGAAATATGTGGTGACCAAGTAGGGTTGGCTTCTTTCACTGGAATAATGATTTGAAAAGAAAGAAAGGAAAATTACAGTATGCACAATGGGAGATCAAAATCAGAGATGAGAAACAGAAGCTGAACATAACAGAAAAGGTGAAGAGAGTAGGATATACACATACCAAAGAGCATGAGAGGAAAAAAGAAAGAACAGATAGAAAGAGACATCAAGGCAAGCCAAGTATGAACAAAACAAAAGAACGGTGAAGCAACGAAGAATTGCAGAACATAAAAGTATCGGTAAGAATTGATATATCTGTATTGTTAGTTATTCATTCATTTACTTATTGACGCAGGCGCACCAAACCACGGGCATGTCCTCCCACAGGATCTTCCTTCTTCTCGGCCCGAAGAACTCTAAGGTTCTTCTATTTCCCTATTGGGAAATCTTCTCCCACAGTTCTCTCGCGCGATCCCCTTCCTTGATTTATCGGGGAATCGGAACTCATGACTTCATGAGTTCAAAGGTTGAACACAGGGCTCTCGGATCCCCGAGACCTGATGGTCAGTCAACTCGCTGACCTTTCCCTGAGGGATTTCGCTAATCGCGACATCGCTACTCGTGATACCAAACTTTTGGTTCTCCAACCTTCGATACCCGAGGCTCTGAAACTCTGATGCGCACATGTGACTTGACTTGTCCACACCTGTCACTTCTATCGGGACTTCCGCGCTTTTGCAATCTCACCACTCGCGACTTCGCTACTCGCGAGGTTGAATAACTTCCACGTCGACTCCCGATACCCAAGATGCCGAAACTCGCGACCTCATCCCCTCGCGACTTCGCTTCTCATGAGGTTGAATAACTTCTACGTCGACTCCCGATGTCTGAGATGCCGAAACTCGCAACCTCGTTCCCTCGCAACTTCACGATTTCTGTGGCCAATTTCTCGAACCTTTTCTCGCGAGGCTCCGATGCACGATCCCACGTGCGGATCCAACGGTCCTCCCGCGATCCGGATCCAACGGATATTCACCTCCTCGCTTCTCGCGTCCTCATGACTCAGAGTACCCAACACTTGGGCTCTCACCCTGCAAGCTCCCGAGTTCGCGAGATCCTTAGATCTCCGCCACCTGTCCTTCTCAGATGGACAGTTCCTAGCCTCCTCGCCACTTCACTACTTCGTTACTTAGAGCACCCAACACTTGGGCTCTCAACCTGTGAACTCCCGAGTTCGCGAGATCTCTTGATCTCTGCCACCTGTCCCACTCAGATGGATGCTCCTAATCCTCTCGCCACTTCGCCGCTTTGCATACTCGCGCCTCGCGAATTTGAACACCCAATACTTTGACCTTGACTTTGCGAACTCCCAAGTTCGTGAGATCTCTTGATCTCTGCCACCTATCCTCTTCATATGGATGGCTCACAGCCTCCTCGCCACTTCGTTGCTTCATGACCCCGCGTCTCGCAACTTCTAACACCAAACACTTGGGCATTCACCTTGCGAGCTCCCGAGTTCACGAGATCTCTCCCGAGATTCCTTCGCCGCTTCGTCAACCTGCGACACTTCTTCCTGACTTCAAGTCACACTTATCTATGCTAATATTCAGTGACTCAGAGGCCTATCCTTCCTGAGATTTTCCACAACTTCAGTCTTTAGAAAGAACCCTTGCGCGCACTCCTTGTGGCAAATCTTCAAGCACATCTAAGTGTTGAAGTTCTCTTGACTCTGCGCACACCTGCAATAGCAGTCTTTCAAAGTTTCTGCTCATATACACGACTGAGACTTCCTCCCTTATCCTGCACACTCCTTGCATGACTCTGTGCCTAACTACACCTTCGTGATGAATGAGAACAAAATCTATCTCTCTTTGAGCCTTCTGTCAACGCACCCCTTGCAGATGACTTCAACTACACTCCTTGTAGGAATCCTTGCTCAAAAGAGAAACAATTGTAACTCACTCCACTTCCTCTCAGATTTCAATCTCGACACATGAAATCATATGCACCCCATAACAACAATGCATAACAGGGAGTAAATATTCATAAGCAGAGCATTTAACACACACACATAGAGAATAACACAACAACCATGAATCTGAATCAACTTCTTCTATTAATTCAAGATCTATACATGGATGTTCTTCTACAACTCTCTGCTATTCTCCTATGCTCTAGACTCTTCTTACTCTTGTTTTTGATCATAATACAATGAGGGTGTCTATATCCCGGTTTTCCCTCTTTCTTCTAGAATTGTCTAATCTAAGAATTCAATTCTATCTACCTGCAACTACTACTATAAATGCCTTTGTCTATCTCAGACAAGAGAGTATGGCTTGAGGTCTGATTACATTTTTACCAAGCCGCCAAATTAAATGATCTCATTTATGTTCAGCGCATCAACTTCAAGAGAAAATTTAAAAATTCAAAAACTTGCGCTGGATGTCTTCCAGCTGTCTTCTGATTCCATGTTGGTTTTTCTTGTCGTGAGGGATGCTCTTGCATCATACTCCCTCGCTTGAAAATTTACATGGGCTCCTATCCATGAGCTCCTGCATAGTATGTCCATGCTTCTGAATCTCTGCTTCAGTCTCCCAGCTGGCATCTTCAACTGGATGGCCCTTCCACTTGACCAAATATTCAAAATATTCTTTCCTTATGGTTTTCTTACCCACTCGTTTATTCAGTATCTGTTCCATCTGTGGCTTCTCTGAAACTGGCATATGCTTCTGCCACTAGATCTCTGGTTGATCATCACTTTTTGCTCCTGCCTAATCAGCTTTATATGGATATAAATCCAAAACATTAAATATCGGAGAAATTCCGATCCCATCCGGTAACTCAATTTCATAAGCATTCTGTCCCATTTTCTTCAAGACCTTGCATGGCCCAATTTTCTTCATTTTGAGCTTGTTGTATGTTCCCCTTGGGAACCTTTCCTTCCTCAAATGCGCCAGAACCAGATCACCAACTTCAAACTGAAGTTGTATCCTATGTTAATCTTCTCTGCGCTTGTACTCCTGGCTTGATTTCAACAGTCGCTCCTTCACCTGGCCGTGAAGTTCCTTCATCGCTTCAGTGAATTCTCCTGCGCTATCACTACTAGTATCAGTCTGTTCTGAATCCATCAATTCAGAGACCCCTCTTGGATACCTTCCATATACAATCTGAAATGGACTTTTCCCTCTGCTCTTGTTCACTGAATCATTGTATGCGAACTCTGCTTGCGGTAATATGCTATCCCAGCTGCTATGGTGCTCTGTCACCAAGCTCCTCAACAAGTCTCCCAGACTTCTGTTGACCACTTCTATTTGTCCATCCATTTGAGGATGATAAGTAGAACTAAACATCAAATTAGTTCCTATCTTCTTCCACAATGTTCTCCAAAAATTCCCTATGAATTTTGTGTCTCTGTCCGAAACTATGCTTTTCGGCAATCCATGAAGTCGAACAATCTCCTTGAAAAACAAATTTGTGATGTGAGTCGCATCGCTAGTCTTCTGGCATGGAATGAAATGTGCCATCTTAGAAAATCTGTCCACTACCACAAAGATTGAATCAACACCTCTTTGGGTCCTTGGCAACCCCAATATAAAATCCATGCTAATTTCATCCCACGGCTTGTCTGGTATGGGCAATGGCTGATAAAATCCTGCATTCTACTTCCTTCCTTTTGAATGCTGGAAAATTCTACATCTGTCAACAAACTTCTTTACCTTTGACCGCATCCCTGGCAAAAAGTATGACTCGCTCAACTTTGCAAATGTCTTATCATGGCCAAAATGTCCAGCTAGTCCTCCACTGTGCTTCTCTTTCAACAAGTTCTCTCTCATGGAGCAATTCAGAATACACAATTGATTGCCCTTAAACAACAATCTGTCCTGGATCACATAATCTATCCACTGACTTCTGTCTCTGAGAACTGGATTCTCAGCTGCTTCATAAGCTTCCTTAAAGTCTGAATCATCTGCATACATGTCCTTAAGATCATCAAAGCCACAGTAAACACTTTCTGCTCAAAGCATCAACAACTTTGTTAGCAGTACCAGAAATATGTTTTATCACAAAAGTGAAATTTTGCATGTATTCAACCCACTTAACATGCCTCTGATTCAACTTTTCCTACCGAGTCACAAACTGTAATGCATGGTTATCAGTATATAAAACAAATTCTTTTGGAATCAAATAGTGCATCCATTTCTTCAATGCCTGTATGATGGCATATAATTCTTTATCATACGTGGATTACTTTTCTTTTGCCTCATTCAGATTCTCACTGAAATATGCAATCGGCCTGTCTTCCTGACTCAAGACCACTCCTATGGCAAACCCGCTTGCATCACATTTTACCTGGAATTTTTTCTAAAAATATGGCAACACCAACACCGGTTTCTCTGTAATCTTTCGTTTCAACAAATTGAAACTCTTCTCAGCCTCTTCCATCCAGTGAAAAGATTTGTCTTTTCTTCACTGTATCCATCATTGCTGCACTAATCCCACTAAAATTTCTGATGAATTTTTGGTAGAAACTAGCCAGTCCATGAAAACTCCTTACCTCAAATACGTTCCTTGGTGATGGCCAATTCTTGATTACCTCCACCTTATCTGGATCCATCCTCAGTTCGTTTGCAGATATAACAAACCCCAAATAAATGAGTTTTGTCTTCATGAATGAGGACTTCTTCATATTTATCAACAACTTCTCTTGCTGTAGCTTCTTCATCACAATATCCAAATGCTTCAAGTGTTCAGCCTTTGTCTTGTTGAAAACCAATATGTCATCCAGATACACGATAACAAATTTCCCGATGAACTCCTTCAGGACTTCATTCATCAACCTCATAAAGGTACTTCGTGCATTCGTCAAACCAAACGGCATGACAAGCCATTCATACAAACCTTCGTTTGTCTTGAATGTTGTTTTCCACTCATCACCTTCTCTCATACGAATTTGATGATATCCACTCTTCAAGTCTATCTTTGAAAAAAAATTTGCTCCACTTAAGCAATCCATCAAGTCATCCATCCTTGGCAATGGGAATCTATATCTGATAGTTATCTTGTTGATCGCCCTTGAATCAGTGCACATCCTCCAACCTCCATCTTTCTTCGGACTGAGTACTGTTGGAACAACACACAGACTCAAGATTTCCCTGACCAAGCCTTTGTCCAACAACTCCTAGACCTGTCTTTTAACCTCTTCATTCTCCTGCGGTGTCAATCTATATGCGGCTTTGTTTGGTAAACTAGCTCCTTGTATGAGATCAATGTGGTGACTCACACTCCTCATCGGTGGCAACGAACGAGGTAGTTCATCCACTACAATATCAGCGAACTCTTCCAGCAGTTCCTGAACTTCTCCTGGAAAATCGTCCACTCTTGTGCTAGTCAGAACAATTCTTGGTTTTCTGACCACAAAGAATTGTGGATCCTCCTTCTTCTTAACTTCTGTAAGAAGATCCTTCCCACTCATGAGAAGTACTCTCTTGTTTACTTCCGGTTTCACTCCTTTATCCTCAATTGGACACAACATATGAGTTCTCCCATTCTTCTCCAGGGTATATGTATTCATCCTCCCATCATGAATTACATTCCTATGATATTTCCATGGTCTACCCAACAATAAATGACAGACCTCCATAGGAATAACATCACATAAAATCTTATCATTATATCCTCCTATCTTAATGTCAACTAAGCACTGTTTAGTGACATTTACCTGATGTCCCTTCTATAGCCATGAAACTTTATATGGACTCGGGTGAACAGTTGTCTCCAGCTCCAGCCTTTCTACCATCTTGGTTGAAACGATATTATCAGTACTACCGCTGTCCACGATGACCTTACATGCCCAACCCTTGGTCTTGCAAACAGTCCTAAAAAGACTGTTCCTCTACGCTGAGTTCTCCATATCCTACTCTGGTGTCAAAAGGACTTTACGCATTACCAGCAATCTTCCGCCTTCAGCGTACTCTGCCTCAACATCTCGCCTCTGTGCCTCGGCAATGTGAGCTTCTCCTCCATCCTTCTTCCTATCTGGACATTCAACTGACTTGTGCCCATTCCTTCCACATGTGAAGCAAGTGATTACTCCACCTCTTCCTCTTCCTCTGCCTTTGGTACGAGAAAACCTATTATTATCAGCATATCCTCCTCTCTGCTCAGTATGCTATTCTCTTTTCTCAGCATATCGCCCTCATTGCGAACTTCCACCTCTCTCTGTCTGAGTCTGAGGTTTCTTCCAACCATCCTTGGGATTCTGGTATTTATCTTGGGAAACCGATTTGCCTTTGGGCTAACTTCTGCCTCGGCCCCTCTGACTTTGTTTATGGCTCAGCTTCTCCTCAGATTTTAGAGCCAATTGGTAAGCATTCTCCACCGTTCGGATAGTCACCAAATTTAGTTCATCCTGAATTTCATACCTCAGGCCATTCATATACCTGGCCACCTTTTCGTCATTTCTTTCACGATGACCTTCTCTGATATTCAACCTGTAAAATTCCTTAGTATACTCTTTCACTGTCATCAGCTTCTGTCTCAGGTTCTGCATCCTCCTGAACAAAGAAATTTGATAGTCCCTGGGAATGAATTTTTCCTTCATCTTTGCAATCATCCTGTCCGAGCTCTTAATTTTTTGATTGCCTTGGCAATGCATGTCATATTGCAGTTCATCCCACCACAAGGTTGCATGTCCTTTTAATCTCGTGATGGCATGTCTGAACTTCTTGTCATCTTCGATGTCTTCATAATCGATGTAAGTTTCAAGAGCTCTAATCCAGTCTAGCAGCTCTTCTGCATCCAGACTCCCTTCATAAGCTAGAATGTCCATCTTTGTTTTCAAACTCATCTGAGCGATAGCCTTAATTAAACGCTCATTGACTACATATTCTACTGGGATTTCTTCTTCTTCACGTCCAGCATCACCTTCATCCTCGGATTCACTGATATCTCCTGCATCAACATTTCGCCTTTGTCTTATCTCCATGTCCTCCATTCTGGCACGAATATTTCGCATTCCTCTCTCCACATCTGGATTCTGTACTTTCCTACCTCTCTCTATGGACATTTCTCTTTCTCTGGACAATTCCCTTTCCTCTTCTGGATCAAGCGATTGTCTACCCCTTCTCCTTGGCGGCATGGTGAATTCACTCTTTTTTTTTTTTGCTACAGAAAGCAAAGAATATTTTCTAAGCTCTGATACCACTTGATGCAGGCGCACCAAACCACGGGCACGTCCGCTCACAGGATCTTCCTTCTTCTCGGCCCGAAGAACTCTAAGGTTCTTCTATTTCCCTATCGGGAAATCTACTCCCACAGTTCTCTCGCGCGATCCCCTTCCTTGATTTATCGGGGAATCGAAACTCGTGACTTCATGAGTTCAAAGGTTGAACACTGGGCTCTCAGATCCCCAAGACCCGATGGTCAGTTAACTCGCTGACCTTTCCCTGAGGGATTTCGCTACTTGCGACCTCGCTACTCGCGATACCAAACTTTTGGTTCTCCAACCTCCGATACCCGAGGTTCCGAAACTCCGATGCGCACGTGTGACTTGACCCATCCACACCTGTCAGTTCTATCAGGACTTCCGCACTTTTGTGATCTCACCACTCGCGACTTCGCTACTCGCAATGTTGAATAACTTCCACGTCGACTCTCGATACCCGGGATGCCGAAACTCGCGACCTCGTCCCCTCGCGATTTCGCTTCTCACGAGGTCGAATAACTTCTACGTCGACTCTCGATGTCCGAGATGCCTAAACTCGTGACCTTGTTCCCTCGTGACTTCACGATTTCTGTGGCCAAGTTCTCGAACCTTTTCTCGCGAGGCTCCGATGCACGATCCCACTTGTGGATCCAACGGTCCTCCCGCGATCCAGATCCAATGGCTATTCACCTCCTCTCTTCTCGCGTCCTCGTGACTCGGAGTACCCAACACTTGGGCTCTCACCCTACGAGTTCTCGAGTTCGCGAGATCCTTCGATCTCCGCCACCTGTCCTTCTCATATGGACAGTTCCTAGCCTCCTTGCCACTTCGCTACTTCGTGACTTAGAGCACCCAACACTTGGGCTCTCAACCTGCGAACTCCCGAGTTTGCGAGATCTCTCGATCTCTACCACCTGTCCCAATCAGATGAATGCTCCTGATCCTCTCGTCACTTCGCCACTTCGCATACTTGCGCCTCGCGACTTTGAACACCCAATACATGGACCTTCACTCTGCGAGCTCCCGAGTTCACGATGTCTCTTGATCTCTTCCACCTGTCCTCTTCAGATGGACGGCTCACAGCCTCCTCACCACTTTTCTGCTTCGTGACCCCACGTCTCGTGACTTCTAACACCAAACACTTGGGCGTTCACCCTACGAGCTCCCGAGTTCGCGAGATCTCTCCCGAGATTCCTTCGTCGCTTCGTCAACCTGCGACTCTTCTTCCTGAATTCAAGTCACACTTATCTATGCTGATCTTCAGCTACTTAGAGGCCTATCCTTCCTGAGCTTTTCCACAACTTTAGTCTTTAGAAAGAACCCTTGCACGCATTCCTTGTGGAAAATATTCAAGCACGTCTAAGTGTTGAAGTTCTCTTGAATCTGCACACACCTGCAACAACAGTCTTTCAAAGTTTCTGCTTAGATACACGACTGATACTTCCTCCCTTAGCCTTCACACTCCTTGCATGGCTCTGTGCCTAACTGACCTTCGCTACGAATGAGAACAAAAGCTATCTCTCTCTGAGCCTTCTTTCAACGCACCCCTTGTGGACGACTTCAACTGCACTCCTTGCAGGAATCCTTGCTCAAAAGAGAAACAATTGTAACTCACTCCACTTCCTCTCAGATTTCAATATCGACACATGAAATCATATGCACCCCATAACAACAATGCATAACAGGGAGTAAATATTCATAAGTAGAGCATTTAACACACACACACACAGAATAACACAACAACCATGAATCTGAATCAACTTCTTCTATTAATTCAAGATCTATACATGGATGTTCTTCTACAACTCTCTGTTATTCTCCTATTTTCTAGACTCTTCTTACTCCTGTGCTTGATCATAATACAATAATACAATGAGGGTGTCTATATCCCGGTTTTCCCTCTTTCTTCTAGAATTGTCTAATCTAAGAATTCAATTCTATCTACCTGCAACTACTATTATAAATGCCTCTGTCTATCTCAGACGAGAGCGTATGGCTCGAGGTCTGATTACATTTTTACCAAGGCTCCAAATTAAATGATCTCATTTATGTTCAGCGCATCAACTTCAAGAGAAAATTTAAAAATTCAAAAACTTGCGTTGGACGTCTTCCAACTATCTTCTGCTTCCACGTTGGTTTTGCTTGTCGTGAGGGATGCTCCTGCATCACTTATAATCAGGGAGGTAGGGTGGTGCTATGGAGGAATGTATTTCTCTGTTATTCAAGTTGGTGCTTGAATACTGGAAGTTGTAGCTTTCATCTAGTTGTGGCTAGAAAATAGGGTGGTAGGGTGGTGCAAGGGAAAACACAGAGTTTTCTATATGCAAGTTGGTGCATGTATAAGTGGAAGTAGGTGCTTCCATCCAGTTGGTGTTGGAACACTTAGGGAGTTGGTGCTTCCTTCTAGTGGGTGCTAGAGAAACCAGAGAGTTGGTTCTCTCAACAAGTTGCATATTGTAAAACAGAGGTAGTAGCCTCATTTTCAGTTGGTGCTCAAAGAGAGATGATGTACAAAACATAAAAGACTGCCTATCATTCGAAGAAGAAGAGCTTTTATCCCTTTATGGGTTTCCTCATGAAAATATGTCTCTATGTATATCATATGTCTCTATGTATATCATATGAAGGAGGTTGCCTCCTCAAAGAGGCTTCTAATTCATTCTTCTCTCTTTATCAAGGCATGGACATTTGGTATCAAAGCATATGTTCTTGGGTTTTTTTCTCATTCAAGCGAGTCATCTTGGAATTTTTGCTAAAACATTTTTTTGGGAATTTTCAGACTGTGAAATTTTTAGGATACTTAGGAGACATAGCAAGTTACTTTGAATAAAATCTTCAATTACTTTTTAATTATATGCTTTGGGATATATCTTGTGGAATTTAGGGTTTGTCACTAGTCCTAAAATTAGTTACAAACAAGTCATCTTGGAATTTTCACTATAACGATTTTTAAGAAATGTTTCATACTATTAAATTTTCATAATATTTAGGAGACATAGTGAAGTACACATTGAAACAATTTCAGTCTTTGGATCATTTTACCTTTTGATATATGGGTTGTGGCAATTCAGGACTTTTGACTATTCCTAAAACTAATCTCAAACACGTGTTGTTGGTAGAACTATCATTTATTAATCTTGGAAGGTCCAATTTGAGTGCCACTAGTTACTTTAGAAACAATACAAACCATATTAATTTAGGTGAAAATTTTAGAATCATATATGAAATATTCGACACATGGCATTCCACACAAGTTTAGTGTCTGGGAATGGATGAGAATCAATACGTTTTATGAAGGTGACCATAGCTTTCACTTGACACATAACATTTTGGTGAGACCTATGAAATTACATAGAATACATAGTAGAGTAATATAGGAAGAAATTTTAGATTTAGAAGGGAAAACATTTCATACATACATTAGGAAAAAGGTTGACTAGCAAGACAGTTACAAAATTAAGGTTTTAAAGGTACACAACTTACAATTGGCTTAAATTTTGATTGGAAGATCTAGTTTTGATGATTCAAAATTTGTGGTAAAGAGAAAACAAGGAGTTTTACTATTTTCCCACATGGAAAAGGGTGATAAAAAATTACTTATCCATTCAAACCTACATAAATTTCAACCATGGATCATGAACAAAATGAAGAGATACATAACCAACTATCCAATTTGGAGAATCAAATTAATGAATTGAATGACAGGTCAGTGAAAATTTATAACTTAATACATGTACAAATATAAATGGAATTAAATATGAAAAATAACATGAATGATAATAGGGAACACATGGAAATTAAGATGAAATACATGGAAAAGAAGACAAAAGTAATTAGGAAACAAATGGAAAACAATATGGATAAAAATATGGAAGAATTGAAAAATTACATGTCAACCATCTTGTTACATACCCTAGATGAAATATTCTCTCAATATGATATCAATGTGGAGGAAATACATATTGAGTCTAAAAATAATGATTATTCATCATGTCCATATCTGCATCATCCTAGTTTGCACTTGGCATCAGAGAGCTACTTAATTTCGAAGATCGATATTAGGAAGTTTGATGGTAAGTATCCTATAACACGAATATTCTAGATGGATAAAATGTTTGATCTGCACCAAGTGCCAACTTTACAAAAGGTAACTTTTACATCCTTGTATTTAGAACTTGATCTATTTCCTTGCTACCAATGGATTTATGCAAGAAAAAAGGATTCTATTGTATCTTGGTTGATTTTTATGGATGAAATGATATCACATTGTGGGGATATTATTATAAATACATTCGTTAGTCAATTTATAAATCTTCATTAAAGAGGTCCAATTATAGAGCATTTTTATGTACCAAATGCTTAAAATATCATAACAGAACAAAAGTACACACCATGTACAAAATGTGAGCATGGAGCACAACTCCAAGATAAATAATTTATACAATGACTGCTTAAATAATAGGAGAACCTTATGCAAATACCCAATTACATTCATACATCACAATTCCCATGTCCTCAATATTGAATACCTGATCTCTATATATACCTTTTCACACCTACACATGAGGCCCCTTTACTATTAAGTTGAGCCTATTACATACATACATACATACATACATGCATACATACATACATACATACCTTTTCACACCTACACATGAGGCCCCTTTACTATTAAGTTGAGCCTATTGCATACATACATACATACATACATACATACATACATACATACATACATACATACATACATACATACATACATACATACATACATACATACATACATA
>ML784599.1:511233-539639 GCA_009831015.1 Picea engelmannii
ATACAATACATGTACATTTAGCCCCATATATGCCCCCCGCACCCCCCCACCCGCTGGGGTAATATAATATACATTTAACCCTATATATTCCCCTCTTGGTCTGTAACACAGTACCCTCCTTAAAACATATTTTCCCTCTAACTCCTAAAAGAATAGGAGAACCTCCTCCAAATACTGATTTACATTCAAACATCACAATTTCTTTGTCCTCAATAATGAATACATCATATTTATATATACCTATTCATGCCTACACATGAGTCCCATTTACTATTAGGTTGACCCTATTACATATATATTTACACATTACATGTACATTTATCCCCATATATTCCCTCGCTTGGGATCATATCATATACATTTAACCCTATATATGCCCCCTTTGGGGTCATATAATATACATTTAACCCTCTATATTGACCCCTTGGGTCATAACAAGAACATTCAACAATTCTAAAAACTAAGTCTCAGGGTAAAGAACATTACAAAGGATAATTTGTTATATCTATTTTTGGTCACTTTAAAGGAGAGAATTCAACATGAGGCGTGTCTCTTCAAATATAAATCCCTAGAGAACTTTTTTGGTGTCACCAGGAAATTTGAAAGTAAAAATATATTGGTACTAGAGGAGTGGGCACTAACAACTATATATAGCACCATGTTCCCTCTCCTGAAAAAAATTAATCTACAAGGTTGTCACCTTAGAAAATTAATGAAATAAGAGCCAAGGGACTATGTTCCAATTCTGATAACAAGTACATTAAGGGGAATAAATGTGGTGAGAAGAAATTATTCTACATAGATTGTGAAGCATAAGAAGATATAGAATTGGAACCATCACATATATGGAACTAGAAGAGACTTCTCCAACCATATCTTGCCATGCATTGACCAACATCAGTACTCCATAAATCCTCAAGATAGATTCATATATAAAAAACAAAATGGAAACAATGTTGATTGATTTTGGTAGTATGAATAACTTAATTAATAGAAAATTAGAAAAACTTCTCAATTGCTTTGTATTCCCAGTACCAGAGTCTCATGTAATGACTGTAGTCAGAGTTACGATAAATTGTTTAAGAAATTTGATGGGCCTCTGAATTGTCTCATATTATTCATCACATATAACCATTTACCACTCTCTAACTATAATTTTATCCCATTATTTTAGCTCGATGATTACTAAACTAACCCATGTTGTGACCATTGAACAAATTTTTGATTAATTAATTACAATGGCTACTTTTGGTGGTATTTTATAAGCTGATATAGGGATATGCTTTATTTTTCCTTAATGTTGATAAGTAGGGATTAATGGTGTATTGAATTAACAGTTTTTGAAGGACATTTGGTGATACCTATTTTTTTTCCACAGGTCCATGTGTACAGATCTTGGACATAATGAATTTTAAAGACAAGCATTAGCTCTATGAACAACAAATAATACATTATTCTCATATCCATTTGGCAAGGTTCCAATTCCAAGCATAGAACTTTCACAAGGGGTTTTGTGGCACATTGAAGTTTCCAAGGGATATATACATCACATGGATTAAATTCAACACTCAACACTCCAGTTCATCCATATGTTGGTTGATACATAAATTAATTCTTCCAATCTTTGTTCATTACTATACTATGAGTTTAGTATTTCATTCATGTGGAGAAGAGACTCAAGGATGGAATTGATTTTTTTAATTATTGGAAGGTGGATTTATAAAAAAGACACATGTGCAATTTCGTTTTTCCATGTATTATGAGTTCTAAATCCATTTTCATAGCTACAACTCGAGAGGAAAATGGGTTTTCCAATATCCATGGTTAAACAACCATATTGAATGCATTTTTTGTAAGAAATTATAACCCACACAACTTGTTATGAATTTGACATTCAATGGCACTTAAAATTTGATGGGAGTTAGAAAGAATCTTGGAACCATTTATTAATTTAGAAAACTATTATAACCACTTGAGATCTATTTTTGGACATTTTTAAATGTTATTACTTAGAATATTAATGTATAAAAATACAAATCATGCCTCATGAGGGGGTTTATTTTGTCTTTGGACGATATCCAGGTAGAAGTGTTATGATCCAATGCCTTAAAAATGATAAAAAGTAAACGAATACAACCCACTTCAAGGGGTAAACCTCCTTTTACAATATATCTAATTCACAAGAAAACATTTGATGATATAATATGATCCTAAGACTAGGTATCCTGGGTATATATATAGGAGACAAACGATACACTTATAATGAAAGAGTACAATGAAGGTTTCTAGCCTACATACAAGCATAACACTAGAAAACAAATAATTCAATATATAGGGATTAATAAGGGGTTTTATACTTAACATGGGGCTTTTTATAGGGATTGTCCTACCCCTGCCATTCAAACAAGTGTAGTCATCAACACTTGACTAACTACAGATGTGTCTACATGAAGAAATCATCTTCCACTAGTAGTTTCTTTCATTTGATGAGGTACTCAGTAATTGCTCGATTTTGCAGATTCTTAATCCTTGTTTCAAGGATTATTTTTGGTTCTAGTATGATTTTCCCTTCTTCATTAATATTGGGTAAAATAGTTTTGACTGGGATATTATCACCGATTAATTCATTTAAGAAAGAAACATGGAAGAATATATGTACACATGAACATGGATGAAACTCCAATTTGTAAGCCATACTTCCAATAATTTGCAACACCTTATAGGGGCCATAATATTTGGGTGCCAATTTCTTGTCCTTAATTTTTTCCTTGAGGGAAATATGTTGATCTTCTTATTGTTTCATCCTATTTTGTGCCATAACAAAGTTATTCTTAAATTGTTTGAGAATATCTTGTTGGTTCCCTATGCGTTCCTCCATTTATTGAACCTTTGTAGTCCCTTTGAAGGGAGATGTGATGGATGTAGGATGATATCCATAAAGTGCCATAAATGGGGACATTTCTGATGAATTATGGAAGGATGTGTTGTTGATACTCAGAGGGGGGTCAATCAGTATAAAGTACAATTTAAAAAACTTTTGAACTTGTACTTAAACAATTAAATTATATCCAATGAGAAATGAACTATAGTATAAGAGTTACACCAATACACCACAATACACCATGCACAATATATGAGAAATAATCAATAGTTATTGTTCAAGGGAAGTAATGACTTCCAAAGGTAGCTACAGCTTCCAAATGTAAAGGGAGGGATAAACCTCCAAGAGGAAGATAAAATCCTCCAATATCAAGAGAGGGTTGAAATCTCCATCCTTGCCCCTTCCTTCCACCCTATAATATATGAGAGATAATAAAACTTTACATTAAATCATCACTATCAACCAACCATCACATAGAACCTGATAATTCTTCCTGAGACTTCTTCAATTTCCGCAATTCTTCAATTCATGGAATAATTTTATCTTGTATATAATATTACTCAATGTATTCTCTGAACTTCTCCAAGTTTCACTCCTTGAATCCTCCCCAAAAATAAGTTATAGAAAGAATGGTAGACTTTATTCAATTCTGGTTTATTCGGGAGAGTGAACTTGTACATAATGCCCCGTGCTCAATATTAAACATCAGATTCCGAAACTAATACACACAAAACTATAGTTCGTACTGTTTCCAATGAAAATTTTCCCACTTCATTTGGATTCTCTATCAATAAGTTATGATTGTTTTACCCGGAACACCTGTTTATTGACTAGCTTCAGGACTAGTCAAAAACCCTATCTTCCACAGAGTGTATGTCCATAATTATAGCGAATCAAGAGATGAAATTTTTACCACATGTACCTTGATATGTCTTCTCAATACCATAACAATTTCACCATCTGAACCATTCTATAAAAAACGTTATTGAAAAAATGGTAAGATGACCTATAAATAACATACCTTAGAACACATCACCAAAAGACTTCATCGTCCCTTGAAATCCAACCTTCTTTACTTATGATTTCCTCTGAAATTTGAATTTTGTATCAAATGAATGTATAATGATATTTATTTATACCATTTATGTCACTTCCTTTTAACATTAGAGACGACCTAACACTTTCTTATTTTGTAATTCTTTTCTTTAATTATCTTCGGGGCCTACATGTACTTCCTTCTTCAATTCACTTTGTCATCTTCAAAAATTTATTTCTCCTCAACCATGAGGATCCACGTGACGTGCCACATACCACCAAAATCAACATGATGTATACTATCCATCCATGTGTGTTGTATATGCATGTGCATTTTCCTTCATGTCCAAATACCTTCATCAATCTTGCGGTCCAAAACCATTGACTAGGGTTGACATCAATGACAACAACCAATCTTCCAACAATCTCCCCCTTTGTCATTGATGGCAACACTCATGCTCCCCCTATCATCATGATCCCAATTTATCTCCCCTTTTGATATCAATGGAAAAGGGTAGGGCTTCTCCCCTTGAGTTCAATGGCATAAGGTGACCTTATTCTTTGGGGTTGCTCCCCCTGAACATGTGGCACTCAATAATACTTCATCCTTATTTTTGGTCTTTTTACTTTTTCTTCCTTGGAATACTTTTGTGTGGATTATGTCTTCTCTCTCTTCTTCATGTCTAGGATGTATATGTTGTTCGATCTTCTTCTTGCAGTTGCAACCAATCTTCCTGAGTTATTTTCTTTGATTTTACATTTTCGGGAGTCAAATGTAAGAGTGTATCCTTTATCACACATTTTACTAACACTGAGTAGATTATGCTTCAAGTCTTCAACCAATAGGACATTCTTTTCTTTTACATTTTTTCTTACAAGCTCTACTACATCTTCTCCAATTATTTTGGCAGACGAGTCATCTCCAAATGAAACATTGCCACCCTTTCTCTTCAAGCTGATGAATTTTTCTTTATCCCCGGTCATGTGTGAAGAACATCCACTGTCTATGTACCATTCATATTCTTCTTTACATTCTTCAGCGGTTAATTACATTCAACAATATTCATTGTTTGGAATCTCTTTCCTTCTCCATATTGTAGTTGGCATAGGGACATCTTCATTCATATATCTACAATCTCATGCTTTGTGACCAATATAATTACATTTGTAGCATACAATATTTTTGTCCATCAATGGGGAAAATGAATTACAACTTCTATTGGAAAATCCACGATTATTTCCATATCTTCTACTTACACCATTCATCTTTCTTGCATATTTGTTCCTTTCATTGATTCTGCAATTAATTGCCTTATGTCCAAAATTTTTGCAAGTATAACAATGACCAAAAAAGAAATTTTGATACCTTGGAGTAACTGGCCTTCTTTGTGATGCAGTCCATCTCAGTTCATGATCTACTCTTATGTAGTTTCCTTCATACTGATTGAATCTTATTTGATACCTGAAGGTAAGAGGTTTTCTTGGATATTCATCTCTTTTGTAATCATTCCTTCTTTCTGGTATCCCGGTCCACTTCTCATCAACTATCTGTATAGATCTTTCTTCAACCTTCTTGTTAGTATTTGCATCTTCTTTGTATGAAGTTTCACCCATGCATCCAAGATGTGTTAAGTCTTTTGGCACTTGAGAGTTTATTAAGCTCTTCCTCAATGAGACAACTTCTTATTCAAGTTTCTCACAATCTTCTTATTTCTTCATCATTTGGACATTCCTTACTTCTCCTATTCTTCTTTCTTCTTCAAGTAGAGTTTTCAAGGAAATGTTTTTTTCTCTTAGTTTTTCAAAGTCTTCTAATTGTTTCTTCAAGGTTACAATTGTATTTTCACAACTACCCAATTCACTTCTTAGTTTTCTATGCGTGTCTCTAAGCTTGCTATTTTCAATCTCAACATGCTTCAATTTTTTAAGATTCTCATCTTCTTGTTCAATATTTTTTGCTTCATGATTTTATTCTTCTTCATTGGATTTTTCTTCTTCGGTGTCATCTCTTTCAATCCTTGGATGAGGAAATTCAAATTCAACATGTTCTACTCCTTCACAATTAAAGCAAAAGAATTAAGCTCTATTTTCTTCTTTGAAATCCGAGATGTTGTAATTTGCTTCAACTTCTTCTTCTTCTTCTTCTGCTTCTTCCCTTGCATAAAGGTCTTGTAGCTTGTCCCAAATATCTTTTTATGATGCACATGATCCCACCTTGGATTTCATTGAATCTGTCAATCCATCCAGGATGGTATCTATTGCCAATTTGTTGTTCCTTTTTGCTTCCTTCTGAGTTGCAGTGTTTGGTTTCTTCAAAGCATTGTATCTTGAAGCAACTGAGAACCAAATATCTGCCCCAAGATATTTCAAGTAAGTTTTCATTCTGTTACTCCAATATTCAAAATTGCTTCCATCAAATGGTGGAATCCCATTTGGAATTTTTTCTTCCATTTCTTCTTTGGATCTTCCTTCCAGTGGTTAAACTATACTAAGCGTAACCCACTTTGATACCAATTGGTGATACTGAGAGGGGGGTGAATCAGTATCAAGTACAATTTAAATACATTTTCAACTTATAATTAAACCATTCAATTATAACCAATGAGAAATGAACAATAGTATAAGAGTTACACCAATACACCACAATACACCATGCACAATATATGAGAAATAATCAATAGTTATTGTTCAAGGGAAGTAATGACTTCCAAAGGTAGCTACAACTTCCAAATGTAAAGGAAATGATAAACCTCAAAGAATGTAATATCGCTAAGGCCAAAACCAAATGTAATGTAAATGAAAATGTACTTAAGTTGGTGAGCTATTTGATATCATTTTTGTATGCACATTTCATGGCATAGTGCACGCATGTACTGCGTAGTGAAATGATAAAGTGTGCACATTCCAGGATATCGCGTGCAACATCTTAAGTGCGCGCGATTGTGAGGCCAATGAGCCTTTGTGTATATGCTATTTTTTATAGGATGGTGAGCCAGTTATTATAATCTAGGACTCTTATGTTTGGATTAGGCCGGAGAGCCTAGATGTTAAAGGCCAGTGTGCCTATTTTTGTATATGTCTCGTAATTAATATAAAATACATCGTTGTGCATAGACCGACCATGATAAAATATATGGGGGAATAAACTCCACTGGTTACGGAAAGGGAGGGGCCTAAGAGTTAAGGAAAAGGGTTGATCTAGGGAGCTTAAGCCAAAAAGGAATATTATATTAGTATTTCTTAAATCTTAAAGTATGGATAATTATTTTATCCTAAGTGCTAAAGTTGGGTACAAGTGGGCCAAAGTAGCTCCCAACATGAAAAGTGTCAAGTTGGGGACATGCATACATATTATTTGGACTTAAATATATTCCATCATTCTTTCCCATCATTCCTTCCATCATTCAATCATCCAATCAATCATCCATGAGCATGCATACAACCATTGAGATATCTTGCGTATCTTCATGATTGTACCTGAACCTGTATCCATAGCCATTTTGTGTTCATGTAGCTGGTTAGATTTGGATATGGACTGAAGAAGCAGGTTGTCAGGCCCGTGGAATATTGAAGAGACAGGTTTTCAGGCCCGTGAGAAATTCTCTAGGTGAGAGAATTGCTAGGGAATTGATTTCCTGAAGGTGATAAACTACAACTACAGTGCTCTGAGACATCTTGTCTGGACTGTTGCTGAAGCCCATAAAGGAAGTGGGGTGGCCGAAGGACTATTGAGCAGAGAAGGGGCACACTTCCTAGGTGGGACATGCATGTGGGGAATGAGGGACTGTAGGTTTTTAGTTTGAGTTGGTACTTGAGACAGAGTCTTTCCTATGGTCCATGAGCCTTTATCTTGGATAGGAATCCCTTTACCCAGGTGGAGTTTAGTCCCATCTCGGGGGTGACTCACTGTTGAGAGTGATGAACAATGTGTTCTAAGGTTGGGACGTTCATGGAAGGTTTTCACGCAGTTGGTGACATTCTTACCAAGATAAGTACCAATTGTGTGATAAATTAGATGTTGCATTGTTATTTACATGTGTATTTTCATGGGCTTATCTTATGTGTGGTAATGATTGTCTGTATATTTATGGGTATTTCCTATATATGATGCATTCATATGTTTATTGTTATTTCCGTGTGAATCCATGTATTTAAATATGTATTTGTATGTTTATATATAATGATTCCAAAAGAGTTATGTGTGTGTTTGTTTTAACTGCATGCATTTCGAAAAATTTATGTGGCATAGCTCAGTTGCATACTGGGTATGTTATAGTATGTTCCGTAGAGAGAGAATAATAAGACTTCTCTGGCATAGCGTGGTCTGGCATGGATGGTCGGGGACACTACAAAGAAGAAGATACAATCCTACGATATCAAGAGAGGACTGAACTCTCCATCCTTGCCCCTTCCTTCCACCCAAGAATATATGAGAGATAACAAGCCTTTACATTAAATCATCACCATCAACCAACCATCACATAGAACCTGATAATGCTTCCTGAGACTTCTTCAATTTCTGCAATTATTCAATTCATGGAATACTTTGATCCTGTAGATAATATTACTCAATGTATTCTCTGAAACTTCTCCAAGTTTCACTCCTTTAATCCTCCCCAAAAAATAAGTTATAGAAATATTGGTAGACTTTATTCAATTCTGGTTTATTCAGGAGAGTGAACTTGTACAGAATGCCCCACACTCAATATTTAACATCAGAATCTGAAAATCACACACAAGAAACTACAATCCGTACTCTTTCCAATTAAATTTTTCACAGTTCAATTGGATTCTCTATGAAGAAGTTATGACTGTTTTACCCGAAACACCTGTTTATTGACTAGCTTCAGGACTGGTCAAAAACCCTATCTTCCACAGAGTGTATCTCCATAATTATAGTGAATCAAGAGATGAAACTTTTACCATAGGTACCTTGATATGTCCTCTCAATTCCATAGCAATTTCAACATATTAATTGTTCTAGAAAAAAACGTTATATCGAAAATGGTAATATGACCTGTAAATAACATACCTTAGAACACATCACCAAAAGATTTCATCCTCCCTTGAAATCTGGTCTTCTTTACTTTTGATTTCCTCTTAAATTCGACTTTTGTATCAAATGAATGTATAATGATATTTATTTATGCCATTTATGTCACTTCCTTTTAACATTAGGGTCGACCTGACACTTTCTTATTTTGTAATTCTTTTCTTTAATTATCTTCAGGGCCTACATGTACTTCCTTCTTCAATTCACTTTGCCATCTTCAAAAATTCATTTCTCCTCATCCATGAGGATCCACGTGACATTCCACAGACCACCGAAAACAACATGATGTATATTATCCATCCATGGGTGTTGTATATTCATGTGCATTGTCCTTCATGTCCAAATACCTTCATCAATATTGCGGTCCAAAACCAATGACTAGGGTTGACATCAATGACAACAACCAATCTTCCAACATGTGTTGTGCCACCATTCTTCCAAGGGAATCCACTTTATCCATTGTGTTTGTTTATCACATGTAAAGAAATGTAGATATGCTTCTAGAAATGTATTCACAATCTCATTTTTCCCATAAAATTGAGGATGGTAAGATGAGTTATGATCCAATTGCGGACCCAAACAAGAAACTAATTTAATCCAAAAACAATTCAGTGAAAATTGGATCTGTGTCACTTACAATAATCTTGGGGACTTCATCTAGCTTTTGAACTATTTCCATGGATGTTTTGTATTCTTTACTTTCTTTAAAAGGATGAAAAAGAGATAAAAATGGGCATACTTTATCATTCTATCCACTGCTATCATGATGAAAGTCTTTCCTTCAGATTTGGGTAAACCTATAATAAAATCTATTTAAATGTCTTCGAAACATTGACTTGGTATAGATAATGGTGGTAGGAGACTTGGAGTATTGATTGTGGCTCTCTTCTTATGTCGGTCGACCACACACTCAAACAAAAAAAATTGAAAATTAGCTTTCACACCTTCTGATAAAAAATATTTCTTGATCCTATCATAAATTTTTAATAACCCAAAATGTCCTCCTATAGGAGAAGTGTGCAATTCTAGAAGGGCCTTCTATTTGAGCTGGAAATTCTTACATAAATACATACGATCATGATACCATAGAAAATCATTCTTCCATACACATTTATATAATGTATTTGGGTCATATTGTATTTTTTGAATGATATTGCATACCTCTTTATCTTGCTTCCATTCTATCCTTTCTTCTATCACCCAATTAGATTATAGAATAGAAATAACACATAGTGAACCCTCTGCTTCTTTTTCTTTCCTTGACAGTGCATCTACCACAATATTATGTTTTCATTTTTTTTATATAATTTGAAAATCATAACATGGCATCTTTGTAACCCATTTTTGTGTCTCTTTTGAATATAATCGTTTCTCCAAGAAGTACTTCAAACTATCATGATCTATTTTTACTTTGAAGTGTCTTCCTATTAGGTAAGGGAACCATTTCTTAATTCCATGTAGTATGGCCAACATTTCTTTTTAATAAATGAGTTTGAGTAATTTTTTTCCTTTATGTTGGCTTCCTTCAAAGGAAAGGGGACTTCCTTCTTACATTAAAACTACACCAATTCCATGGCCCAAGGCACCACACTCCACAATAAAAAAAAATGTGAAGTTAGATGTGGCTAGGATAGGAGTTGTACACATAGCCTCCTTATTTTTTTCAAAATATTTTGTTTCTTCTTGAGTCGAATAAATTTATTCCTTTATTAATAATGTTGTTATAGGCTCCACAATTTGAACATAGTTCATGAAAAACTTGAAGTAATAGCTTGTGAATCCTAAGAATCCCTTAAGTTTCTTCAAGGTTTTGGGAATTGTCCATTCCCTCATAGATTTAATTTTGTTAGGGTCAACTTTTACACCTTCATGAGATACAATATGACCCCAATATTCCACTTCTTGAACCCCAAAGGTAGACTTGGAGGGATTTTCATAAAGTTGTTTCTCTTCCAAAAGTTGTAATACTCTGTAAAAACGGTGTACATGCTCTTCCCATGATTTGTTGTATATTAGTATGTCATAAAAAAATACCGATCCATATTTTATGAGTAGAACATAATGAATCCATATTATTATTATTATTATTAACATAGAAGCATAAGGATAACATAGATACGATAACAGAGATACAATAAAACTGGTTTCTATTCAATAAAAAAATATGTTGAAACTATAAAATGCAGCGGAAAACAAGCTTGCTAGAATGGCAACGACTTATCTCTGAGAGTAGATGTGACAGTTGCGCTCATTTGCAATAAGATGGTTACAATGAGGATCTCCAAGAATTTTTACAATAAAAAGGAATGCCAAAACCCTAGACATCCAAAATCCTAACCCTAGGAGATGAAGCGTCATAATTCATGTGGGCCCCGTTGGGGTAAGTTAGTACATCAACTTCCTGGGGTCATAACTTGTGCATACGATATTCGTTTTGGGCGCACGATAGCCCATTCGAATTCTCTGTCCGAGGACTACACTTATTTTCGTCAGAATCTAAATCCATATACAATATAATTTTGGCAAGCCCTAAAAATGTTGTTTAGAGCCTCAAAACGACCCTAGAAGTTGGGGACCTGAAAACTAAAAAAAACTGCCAAACTGGAAAACTACCAAAATGAGCTACTTGGAATAGGTGGGAGGCCATAGACATAAATATGGATAAATACTCTCCCATTAGGAAACAATGGTCTCCATTGGGATGAGTTTCCCCATCAAATGAGGAATTTTTTTCTGAATTTGGCCCCGGGTGAGCCAGTTGCCTTGGTGTAGTAGTTTCCCTGCTTTGACAACTCGATAAAGTTGGATCCTTTGATGGAGATTTCCCTTGACCTGTGTATCCAAAATATGATAAATGGATTCTCGTTTCATGTCTTTAGGGTTTATCTCTGTTGGTGTCAACTATTTTTCTATATCTGAGGTGTCCAATAATGGTGGGAAATATGGCCTAAGAAAATCCACGTTGAACATTGGGTGCAGGACAAAGAAAGAGGGAATGTTGAGCTCGAAAGAATTGTCACCCACAACCTTGGTGATGGTGTAAGGTACATAATGGAGTGGGAGAAGATTTCGATGGGGCCATGTAATGCATTCTTTCTACAAGTACAACCTCACTTTGTCTCCCACCTGAAACTTATGTGGCACTTGGTGTTGATCATGTCACATATTGTACTTGGAATTGGACATTTGTAAAATATCCTTAACCTTTTGGCAAATGTGCTAGATCTAATCAATGAACCAGGAGGCTTTGTCAGTTTTAGTTGGATTTGGTGATGAGTCATTCGGGGTGGCCACAAGAGGTGGTGCAACATCCATGCGACCCAATGGTTTGAATCCCAACTTGACCTGAAAGAGGTTGTGGTTGGTTGATCTATGCAGGGCTCAGTTGTAGCTATGTTGAACATAAGGAAGAATCTCATCCCATGTTCGGGGGTTCTTGGAATTGTACATGCGCAGGATATGTATGATCATCCGATTGACGACCTCAGTTTGGCTATCTGTCTGGGGGTGGAAGGAAGTGGATTTGGTGAACTCGATGTACAATAGTGACCAGAGGCTCAAACAAAATGTGATGAGGAACCATCTATCCTAATCTGAGACAATGGTTTGTGGGATTCGAAAATGTACCCATACTCATTCAAAGAAGAGATTGGCAGTGGCCTCTACTGTGATTCTCTTCTTGCAGGTGACGAGGATCGCCATCTTGGAAAATCGATCAAAAACCAAAAAAACATAGTCATTTCCCCTCTTGGTGGAGGGAAGTCCCGACATGTACTCCATTGATATAGATTCCCATGGCCTTTCAGGAGTAGGAAGGGGGGTGTACAGGCCCTATTTCTTAGTGGTCAGTTTGGCAATAACGCAAGCAGTGTATGACCTGATATACTTGTTGACATCCTGTCTAAGTTTCAGCCAGTAGAAATGTTTATGGATCACTGCCAGTGTATTTTCAATGCCGAAGTGTCATGCCACCCAACTGTACTAGGATTCCCAAATCATCTTCACTCACTTGCTTTATGGAACACAGAAATGGCCCAGATGTCACAACAACTCTTCCTAAAGATGGAAATTAGTGACAACTGAGTTTGCACCCAATATTTTGTATGTGGTGGAGAAGTTAGGGTCTATCTCATAGAGGTGGGGCCATTCAAAGATCTCATTGTCGTAAGAGTCTAGCATGTTGTGAGTGTCGCGATTGGAGGTCGGTTGCAACAATTAGGGAATCCATTGGTACTGTCTGTTTTCTACTTGATGTTGAGTTGGAAGTTCTACAAGTATGTCGACCACTTCTGATGGTGGTAATTCTGCAATTTTCCTTGTGCTTGCATGAACTACAGTGACTTATGATCTTCGTGGATGACTATCTCCTTCCCAATAATGTAATGTCTCCACTAGCGACAGGCTTTCACAATGGATTACATTTCTTTTTGGTAAGTAGGGTACTTATGGACAACATATAATATTATCTTACTATAATAGGCCACGAGGTGGCCATGCTAAGTGATAAATCCGCCCAAAAAGTAGTCTAAAGCATCTGTCTCGATCTCAAAAGGTTGTTGCAGGTCCAATAATGAAAGTACCGTGGCTAAGAACAAGCGTTACTTTAAATCATCGAATTCTTATTGTTGGGACATGCCCCACACAAATTTTTCCTTACCACCACCTATATTTACTTGCCTGAGGGCCCATGCAATATGGGAGAATCCAAACATGAACCTGCAATAGAAATTGGCAAGGCCTACGAAGCTCCAAAGCTCACTAAGTGTGGTTGGGGCTGGCTAGTCACTAATGACATGGATCTTGGCTAGATCCACATGAACATCATGTTGATCCATGATGTGACCTAGGTACTAGACCTTTTCCATGCTAAAGGATCATTTTTCCAAATTGGAATATACCTTGTGCTGCTGCAGGGTGTGCAGAACATGTTGGATATGATGCAAGTGTTCTGCCCAAGTCTGGTTGTAGATGAGGATGTCATCTAGATACACCACTACAAAAGTGTTGGTGAAAGGTCGCAGGATATCATCCATCATGCTCATGAAATTTTTTGGAGAATTTGTCAAACCAAAGGGAATGACCAACCATTCAAAAAGACCTTCTTTTGACTTGAAGGTGGTCTTCCATAGATATTTCTGTTCTATGGGGACCTAGTGGTAGCCAAATTTCAGATCAATAATACTAAAGTATTTGGCCCCTTTGAGCTGATCAAGGAGATTGTCGATTTGGGTAATCGGGTACGGGTTCCTGACTGTGATTTTATTTAGGGCATAATAATCAATGCAAAGTCGCCATGTCTTGTATTTCTTTTGCACTAGCATGATTGGGCTCCCACAAGGCGATGAACTGGGATGGATGTGCCCCTTGTTGAGTAGTTATTGGATATATCAGTTGATATCCTCATTATCTAATAGAGAGCGACAGTGGACTGGCTCATTGGGAAGCGATGCATCGGGGGTCAAATCAATGGGATGATTGACCTGACAGTGCATAGGTACCCCGATAGGTGAGGAAAATATATCTTTGTATCCTTCCACAACCTTGTCCACTTACTTCTGCTATGTGGAGAGGTCGACCAGGAAGGCCCTGGATGTAGTTGCAATATTTCACTCACTCTGAGAGAGAATCACAGAGAAGACAAAATTCCCGGTGTAAGAGATGACTTTCCTGCATTTCTTAGCAGAGATCAAGAAAATAACACTAGGTGGGACTTCATCGGGTATCCTATACAATTTCCTGTTCAAAGTAGTAATAACTCTATGAGGCCTAGACTCATATACAACATGACATTTCCATAAATAACATTGGACTGAAAGAACATTACAAACTTTGAAAGGAGAAACATCACACAATATGTCATCTTTGAGGACTTGATTTCGTAAGATATGAGGCACTATTGGCTGACGTAGAGATCAATTACTTGGAGGAGCCATCCAATGGTGTAGGGTTGTGGGTCCAACATTGATGGTAGGTCTAGCCGCTTTAAAACCTATTATGAGATGAGGTTCTACTGGCTACTGCTATTAATGATAAAGTGCAGCAGGGTGCTTTTTACCCACATCTTTGAATGAAAGAGGTGCTCACCTTCTTTTGGATTGTCTGGTTCACTGGGCATGACCCTGGTGGTAGAAACAGTGGCACTAGGTTCCATGTCAATGATCTCTCTCCCCCTTTCTAGTTTTGACTCAGATTCAGAACCCGCATCTGATTTAGATTCTTTCACCTCAGCCACCAGCGATTTATTTGAGAAGAACTCAACGATGTTATTCCAGGGGCTCTTATGGAAGTCACACCACTTCTCGCTATCTTTCCTTTTCTTTCTGGTGTCCTTCTTTTCTTCTGGCCTAGATTTGTTCTCTTGAGGCTATCCATATTTTATCCATCATTTGTTCTATGGGTTGGGGCTTCCCTTTACATTCTTTTGATGTGAGGGATTCCCAGGCCCAAATTGCCGCTTCTTTTGTTTAAGCTTTTTCTTGATTTTGACGACATATCTATAGGTCGTGCCTAAGGAAGAGATGTCCAAAAGCTCCATTTCGACCTAGATATATCTATGCAAACCACCATGATACTTGAGCACCAAATTTCTCTCATAATATTTGATACCCAACTTGGTGCGCAAGGTATGGAAGATATTTGTGAACTCTGGCACTGCTTTGTCTCTTTCCTACCGCAGTGTGGTCTACTTTGTATACAAGTCATCATAACTTCCGATGGGGTAGTATTGTTCCTTGATAGAATCCTTGAACGAATCCTAGGTTACCTCAATTGTAAATAATGAGGGTTCTTCTATTTCCTTTTCTCACAAAAAGTGTCCCACCAATCTTTGACACGGGGAATGGCTTTAAGGAGTGCAAACAAAATTTTTTCTCTATTCAAAAATTTATGGACAAAAAATGCCCTTCTAACAGATTCAACCATTTGTATACAACATCTAAGTCTATATGATATTCAAATATGGGAATATAAAAGTTTATTTTTACCTTGAGGGGGTTGGTTCTACCGCTCGAGGAAGATATGTTTCCTGTTGGTAGCCACCAAAGGATTTGCGCAAAACTGTCCATCATTTCATTCCTCTATTGCATGAGGGATTCCTCTAGCAACATTTTGAAAGGATCTCATGTACCTTCGTGATTATTTTCTCCCACCATTATAGGTCTCTTTGGCGTGCGAGATATTTTGTCCTCAAGATAAATAAGCTCGATATCCAATTCTTTGTACCATGACCTCTTCGAGGACATGCATTAAGAATGATAAGGAGCAAACCGCTATGATACCACTAATATGGATTTTATGAGAAGAACAAAATGAATCTAGATTATTATTATTCTTAACACATAAGCACAAGGATAACAAAGATACAATAAAAAAGATACAATAAAGTTGGTTTCTATTCAATAAGAAAATATGATGAAACTATAAAATGCAGTGGAAAACAAGCTTGCTAGAATGGTGGCGGATTATCACTGAGAAGAGATGTGACGACTGCACTCCTTCGAAAGAATATGGTTACAATGACGTTCTCCAATCCTTTTTACAATAATCAGGAATGCCAAAACCTTAGACATCCAAAAACCTAACCCTAGGAGATGAAGTGCCAAAATATGTGGGCCTCGTTGGGGTAAGTTAGTACATCAACTTATCAAAGTTGTAACTTTTGCATATGATCTCCATTTTAGGTGCATGATAGCGCGTTGGAAAGGCGTATCCAAGGAATACACATGTATCCATCAGAGTTGACTCAATTTTCAATTTGACTATGGAGATCCCTAAAAACGTTTTTTAAGGCCTCAAAATGACCCCAGAAGTCGAGGACCCAAAAACTAGAAATACACTGCCAAAATGAGATAGTTGGAATAGGTGGGAGGCCACCGAAATCCATATGGATTGAATAATAACACAAAATTTCTAAGGAATAAATTCATCAAGATTGGAAATTTTGAAGGTGCATTAGTAAGTCCAAATGACCTAACTAAAAACTCATAACTACCTTCATGCATTCTAAAGGATGCTTCATGAATGTCGTCTTGCCTCATTGTGATTTGATTATATCTGAAACAAATATCCAAATTAGTAAAAAAAATTCTCCATGCAATTCATCTAATAATTAATCAATGGAAGGAATAGGAAACTTATCTTTGGTTTCATTTTGTTGAGCTTGAGCTATAATATGGACACATATTCCATGAACAATCCTTCTTTGTAACCATCACTACTAGTCAAGAGAAATAACTTTGTCCAATTTTAATGATGCCATCCTCTAACGTTTCTTGGATCATACTTTGAATTTCACCCTTTTGTGCATAGGGATACATGTAATGCCTAATTTTAGGTGGTACACTTCTAGGCTGCAAATGAATAGCATGATCATGATCTTGAGTAGGTGGAATACCATTAGGCATCTCTCCAAATATCTTGGAATGGTTTTTGATAACCATTTGAAGATCCACTAAAGAAGAGGATATAAATGTTTGAACATCTAGTGAGCACAATTGTGTAATTATACCATGGTATACATTTTAAATTAAATTTGTCGTGCTATTAGATATTATCACCTTAGAAGGTTACCATTCGATACCTATAAGATCAATTTCCTTGCCATCTAAGGAAAATCTCATGAAAATATCTTAAAAATTAAGATTCATCATTACCAATTATTCTAACCACGGGACCCCTAATACAACATCAACACCACCAATTTGGATGTCAATCATGGAACTATCCAAAAATCACTACCCCATATTGAGCTTAATATTATTTCACTTTCTAGAAAACATTACAGTACCTCCATACAATCATTACTTGAAACTCTGGTGCTAGAAATCCAAAACAATTGAGATATTTTGCTAATTTGGAATTGATGAATCTTAATCAATCAACGATTTTAGATTTTTATTTTTGATGTATCCTTGTATCTTCAGGGTTTGTGGAGTACTAATGTTGGAAAATGCATGAAAATATATCATTGGAGTATCCTTGTAGCATCCCTAGTTTTAATCCTTGTGAATTTTAACATAATGATATAAATGTGAATTACGCTGGTGAGCCGATTTGTTGGGGAAAATAGCATGTATTGGTTTAATTTGGCCAAAGCCCAAATGACATATTATGTGCATTGAAATAACTAATAAAAATAGTAATCATTGGCATCGATATGAAAAACATGAGGAATTATGGGCGGGCTATGATTCCACAAGAGAGAGGAGGGGCTAATGGGGAATTACTCATGGGTATTAATCCAACCCACATTCCTAAATTATTATTATTATTGTGAAAATATTCTATTTTTTATTGGGTGTTCCTAAAGCCAATCATTAAACTCTTTTAAGAGGGGGGGTGTGAGGAGTCACATCCCATAGTTATTTGAGAGAATGGGCATGGGTACAACCAACTTGGGGAAGAGTGTAAGTAAAGTCAAGCAAGCAAACAAAGAGAGGAAAATTTGTATGGCCAAAGGGGGAAGTTTTCTAGGGAGTCATGTTTTTGCATGGAGAGTAGTTTTTAGTTGCATATTTTATACAAAAAGGGAGGTGATGAGTGCTTAGAAGATCACCAACCATGTTGGGATTGAAGGGATACATTATTGAGTTTTGTTTCATGTTGAGAAAGAGGCCTATGTGCCCGTAAATTGGGAAGTAAGCATGTGAAGTGTTTTTATATTGAGAAATAGACTCAAGAGCTTCGTGAGGGATGTTGTGAGCATTCCTAGAGTAGCTGGGAGGTATTCTAGTAAACTAGATGCACTGGAGACCTAGAGGGAAGTGGGAAAGATTGAGGGAGTGTGTGTAGTGAAGGAGGATCCCATTCCTTGTGTTGTGTAGGTTGTGAGAAAATAGATTGGAACCTAGGTTTTGGGATTGTTGTGTATTGATAGGGGGTATCCAGAGGGACGAATCTCCTTGTGGACTCATAGCCTCATATCGGGGGTATATTTTTATTGAAATAAAAGGAATAATAATGGCTATGGTTGGGAGGTTCATCCTTCATTTGCAGTCAGTCAGTTAATCATTAAAAAATAAGTGTTTCTATTATGTTCTTTTGTTAATTCCACTATCTAAATGGTTATATGAATGTAGTTTGTTGGTTTTTTAATTGAACAATTGAATTCATGTTTAAGAATATGTTGTTAGATGAATATAGGACTATGGTATCGGTCAAATGGTCAAATATGTGTGTGATCTATGGCTGGTAAGCGACAAGAATTTAATTAAGTATTAAAATATTTATTTTAATGTGTATTATGCATGTAATGATGATCACCTGGTGGCTTGGTATGTTACAAATTAGTATAAGAGCTACTGGTTCAACAATGGACCCATATGGGCCAAAAAATGGTGCAAATTTGGGTAAAATTCACCGCTACAAATTTTTCTTGTGGTGAAATTGGGGGAAAACGAGAGAAAAGCATAGTCAAATCCCCAAATTCCTGGTCAATATTCATGTTAGAATGAATCATATCTTTTAAATAAAATTTAATGAAGTTAACCTGCAATTTGCAAAGCCGAATTTGACTTGGAATGGTTGAATTTTGATTTTTAATGGTTATTGTAGAGTTATAGGCAGTTTCATGGATTGATGACCGAGATTGATTCTGATCTCAGGATCAACGACAAATATTTGTCATGATATATTTAAAAATACATTAGGTTAGGCCATTTTGAAAGGTTGAACAAATCAACCATCAATATTCAATTTCAACAGTTGAATGTTGAAGGAAATCGAAGATCCAGATTCACCTAGAATTTGATTAGAAATTGCTAAGTGTTGAAGTTCTCCAACTGAATTCGTCAATGGTCGATGGTCGAATAAGATAAATTTGCAGAGAGTTTTAAGTTTACTGACATAACTCATTAATGGTCAATGGTCAAATTGGAAACTTGGTTGAAGAGTAGGTTTGGCTAGAAAGAAGCTCTGATTTTCGATGGTGGATGGTTGGGGATCGATAGATTTTGGCCAAAATTTTTAGGTGTGAAAGTTTGCCAACAAAAATTGCCAATGGCCAACAGTCGAGTATCGAAAAAAATTAGAGAAGGTTTCACATGACTAGGGAGGATATCCAATCATCGATGGTTGAAGGTCGAGGATCAACAAAATTCAACAAAGGTTTCATGCATCCAGAGGGACTATTGATCATCATTGACTGATTAATCAAGGATCGAAGAATTGTAACAAGAGTTTTCATTTGTTCAAGAGAAGTGGTCGATATCCAATGAAGGAAAATAATATTATGATGTCATCATCCATGTGTCAATCCACGTCAGGATCCACGTGTCATGCCACATCACCCAAGTTGACACCTCAAGATGATGTGTCATGCCATGTCAACATCCACATGTCATGCCACATTAGCAATTTCCATGTAAGTGTAGAAGTGGTTGATGGTTAGATCGACCGATTTGGGGAATTAGTTTCGACAGTCGTCATCGATCGTCGATCACCGATGGAATGATGGTTGAGTGTACATTGAATCAATGAGGGGTTATATTTTCCAATGAATATCACCGATGATTGATGGTGGAATCAATCAATGGTTGTATCGACTGATTTAGAGTTATGTGAAAAATGGTTGTTGGGGAATTGGGTCGATGGCTGACGATCATGTCGACTGTTTTGGGAAAACGTTGTGTGCGCCCAAACGAGAAAGTCAATTGTCGATGTTCAATGTAATGCAAATCAAAAACTCATATTCCACACTATTTTAGATCAATGACTCAAATTCAAGGGGTTGTTACAGTAGTAAAACAATCAATTTTATGCGAACATTTGTGTTTTTTGAAGGTCATTAACTTGGAGGGAAAGTTTGAGGTCCTAAACGATGTTTTTAGGTAGTTGAAACCTGAAAGAATGAGGTGTACCAAGGTAAACTATTTTTTTTCAGCTCAAAGAAAAGAACTTGGATATATCTATCCAATGAGCTAAACAGTTTGCAAAATGGAGCTCATATGAGAAAGTTGCAACCAAAACAATGAGGGTAACATTTTGGCACCAAATTTACTTCCGGAAGGCATAACTTCAGACTCAGAAGTCCCTTTGGGGCATAGGAGAAGTTGATGGAAATATTATGACCCATATAATCCAGGGGTGAAGTCATAGTTTGGTTATGGGTACCGAAAAATGTGTTGGGAGTGAAATAAGACACATGTAGCATACATGGATACATTGGGTAAAACAGTCAAAACTTCTCCAGACCATAACTTTCATATCAAAGCTCGGATTTGAGAAAATGAATAGTTGTTGGAAAGGTATTGAGGAGTAGAAGACATATTACAACCCAAAATTTTTAATTGGACATTATATTTTATCATAAAATGATAAAGATATTGTTGTAGCAGTAAATGACTGGAAATTGTAGGATGTAGATGTTGTAACGTTTCTCTCAGAACTCAGATTGAGGCATAAGTACATCCATTGGAATAATGTTTCAGAGAGGAATTCATATAAGGAATCACATTTTTTATTTGGGGAATTTTTTCCTTCATAAATTGGGATAAAATGACATGTAAAATTAATTGACAACATTTATGTACTATGCATAAAACTAACAAAAAATGGTTGTTTGTACATGGTACAAAATTAGGGGTATAAGAAGGTAATTAAAGCTTAGGATTGAATATAAGATTAATGGAAACATGGAAGATATTGTATAATTTGGTTGTGACAATAAAGAAATACAAGTCAAGTAATGCAAAGTGGAATTGGATTCCAAGAGCCATGTAATTATACAATGTGAATATTTCTCCAAATAGTGTCAAAGTTTGGAGAAAATCTTCAAAACGATAGAGGTGAGTGTTGAAGGTGATTTTTGTGTAAGGAATAGTGTAGATGATTAGGATAGTACCTTCCATAATCATGGAAGGACACTTGAAGTGGAATATGTTTTACACATAAATAAAGGCTGAACTTACTAGCAACGCATTGCTATTAAGTATAAGAGCACTCTAAAAAGAGTGTTGTGTGAAAGGAATTTCTAGAAAGACGATAAGATTCCACACTTGAGAATTTTGTGGGTCTCTTATAGATTAATTCCACTGTCTATAGGACAGGGAATAAGTTTTATCTTGTATAGTCAGTTGAAGCATGAAAGAGATGCAAAAGAAAAGTGGAGGACTGCATGGCAGTTGATGCAAGGTTGATAAAGGTATAAGGAAGAACAATGGAATAATAATATTCAAGTGTTGTATAAATGAATAGCTTAAAAAGTAAATTTAATAGATCTTCTCATATTAAATATTGAATCCAATAAGTGAGAAAATTAATTGGATGCACAGGGAGTTAAGAAGGACTCCATATCCTTGAAGATAGAAATATAGTGAAGATTAAAAATCTTGTTGCAAGAGAAGGAGAAAGGATATCATGAGATGAAGTGTGACTTATGATTGGACCAATTATCTCTATGTGAAATCATGGGAATGTAGGAAAAATGAATTGTTATATAAGATCTAAAATATTTTGTCTAAAATAAACACCCAATGAAGGAGAGTTTCCTCTAGTATCAGAGTGCGCAACAAACAAAGGGTACAAGTGAAACTGGAGGAGTGTAGAATTCCTTTTGGAGTGGAGTGGTCTTGAGTGGTCAACCAATTATTCTAAATGAATCACTTAATGAAGTGAAAAAATATATTTAAAATTGAGAAAATCCATGGATGGAAAAGAGTATTAGGAAAATGACATTAAATTACATTTCAGAATATTGAAATGTCAATCAATGATAATGGTACTTCAAGACCATTTTGATCATGGAAATGGGGAATGTAAATCTTCATCTAGAATAGTGCATGTTACAACACTATGAATATTGATAATTATAACGAAAATATGTTGGGACATGATTATTTGCATGAATAAAGCAATTGTGGAATGGTAGCACTTATGGATCTAGTGGATGGAAATGTAGTATGACCAAGCGAGGCTTGGATGGAAGGTGTAGAGTAGGGGCCAATAGTGCAAAATTGAGTAGAATAACAATGAACAAATAAATAAGGTTCTATATAAATTCAAAGGAAACCATCTACGAAAACAAAGATAAATAAATAATTAAATCTGAAATAGATATGCATTGGAGTGCATGATAGAATTGATGCATGATGCATACAATACAAGTAGAGTGCATGTGCACGATATAGGCATGAAATATAAAATGATTGGTGCATATTGATGTGAATTTGTGCATGTGGGAATCCCTAAACATGCTGATGGCATGGGTATAGACTAAGAGTAGTCTCTCTCTCTCTCTCTCTCTCTCTCTCTCTATATATATATATATATGAAATAATGAAACTATGATGTTTTACTAAAAATAATGATGGATTGTGTATCCAGGAAATGAATGATTATGGAATGATGATATTGTTGCTTATGGTATCCATCGATATGAATACAAATGAGGATGATGGAAATGTTGTCCAATAGAATTAGTGAAGGGAGCCAACAAGATTCTATAAATGTCAAAGGATCAAGTAGCATCAAGTAAATTGATAACAACCATGCATGTATGCATTTGGGGTTGTTATGATGTATAAATGTTGAATGGAATGGAGGTAATAATTCCCTAAGTCTAATATCAATATTTGAATTGATGTAAAGGAAGGAGGCCTTGAATATGAAAATATTATTTTTTGCTTAAATGCATTTATGGGAAATTTAATTACATATTGTGTTATGTTGGTTATGAGATCATAACCAGGACAAGACATGAGACATACCCCTGTGGTAGTAATGAATTCCATGGGTATATGTTATTTTGGAGTCAACGCAAGGATGTAAATATAATTTTCATCTACCTCCTATGGAGTAAATTCTTCAATCTGTGGCAAGTTTTGAGATGATGTATTTTCTATATGGATTCTCAGGTTATAAACATGTCTTATTTTCTGAATGTGATAAAGTGAAAACTACCTTTTGGATCAAATGGGGCACTTACACATATAGAAAAATTCCATTTGGATTAATTAATGTTGGTGCCAAATTTCAATGTGCCATGGACATAGAATTTAGAGGGTTATTAAATAAATTGGTGTTAATATATCTCGATGTTGTCACTATATTATTCAAAAATATATCTAATCATGTACATCATCCCAAACAAATTTTTGACCACTGCGAAAAATATGGAATTTCTCTTAATCCCAAGCAAACTATCTTTTCTCTAACTAAACTGAATCTTTTAGGTTTCATATTTTCTAAATTTGGAATTGTTATAGAATATGAAAGAATTAAAACAATATTGGAAATTCTCTTCCCACATAAAAAAAAACAATGCAATCTTTTCTTGGACAGATTAATTTTGTTAGAAGTTTTTTCCCAAGATTTGCAGAGATAGTAAGGCCTTTACAAAATTTGATTAAGAAATATATATTTTTTCAATTGGAATAGTGATGAAAGAGAGCCATTAAAGGAATAAAAGAACTAATTGTACAAGCCCCAACTCTATCATCTCCCAATTTTAATAAAGAGTTTTTTCTTTTTACTTTTTCTTGTAGTTTGTCTTGTGATACTATTCTTACTCAAAAGAATGATCATGATATTGAAACCAATTTCTTTCATGAGTACAAGTTTTCAAGAATTTGTTCTGTAATTTTTGCAACTCTGCAGGACATGATGAGAAGGAATATCACGCATTTGAATAAATGAGAGAGTGAAGTGCATATGCTTACATAATCTAATAATAAAAGGCATTAGTAGAAGGAGGATTTCCACAATATAATACTACAAGAGGCTTTAATCACATTGTACGAGGAGGATTCGACAGAGGTCGAGGATGAGGTGGATTTGGTAGAGGAGGAAGAGGACCAATCATTTGTTATAATTGCAATCAATCTAGACATTTAACAACATATTTCCTGAATCCTTTCATGGTATGCATGTATTGCAGAGAATTGGACCATGCGACAGAGGATTTTCCTCAACTGGTAGCAAAATGGCAGGCAAGAGGGAACCAAAACTAACACTGAAACCTTAACTAGAAATAGAATGAACACATACATATGATTACATTAGAATAGCATGATGTTCAACCCAGGATAGCAATAGTTACACGTGGATGAATGTGAACTGAAGAAAACGTGACAAATAAAGGGAATGGTATTCACCAGTGGGTGAGGAAAGTAGCGGAGCCATTACCTTTGTTTGATCCAAGAAAAGAGAAAGAGACTTACCAACAAGCAAGAAAAGCATTGATGAGAGAAGACTAGATAGTGTCAACTTTGATTATTCCACTGTTGTATGATAAACCACCGGTTTTTTATATGACTCTAGTATACTATCATTCTGAGAAACAAATTGATGAGGTAAGTACTTTGAAGATATTTTTAATAAGTTGCTTAGATTTAATGAAGGATGAATATGCATTGAGTAGTTTGTGTATAATGATTGATCATTATACCCAATAAAAAGAGAACCCTTTCACACATAGAGAATTTAATCAGGTGCACAGTAAGAAGGAAACAAATAGGGAGTTCAGGCTCAGTGTGCATATAGTAGCTTATGAAATGGACAATATAATTCCATATTTAGGCTCTAATGTAAATTTTATACTGAGATAGAATTGG
Organism: Picea engelmannii; assembly: GCA_009831015.1. Lineage (NCBI taxonomy): Eukaryota > Viridiplantae > Streptophyta > Pinopsida > Pinales > Pinaceae > Picea > Picea engelmannii. The sequence continues at coordinate 536,750 of ML784599.1, forward strand.
GAGATGATGGGAAAAGAGAAGATGATTTGGTATCCTATCCAAATGATACTAGAAAACCAACATAATATGATTCCATTTGGAAGGTTAACATGAATAAATGTCAATATTGATGGGGTGCGTAGTGTAGCAGAATTCAAAGTGATCGACATAGTAGATGGAAGTACACCATATCCAACATTGTTAGGACTTGATTAGGAATTTGATAATCATATAATCATTGAAATAAATAAGAGGAGGATGGTATTCAAAGTAGAATACCTAAATTTTATTGCTCCATTAGACCCCACTGAAGGATGAAGGTATGTAGAACCAACAAAGAGAAAAGAACTTGATCATTTATATAATATGACTACGTGAATGGAAGATTACATCAATCCTACAACTGAAGTTTCACTTAGGTGGAAGTGTATCAACTCATGTGTGTCACACTCAGAAGACACTCTGGATAATTGGCAACAAATACTGCATGAAGTATCGATAAGGAAGTGTGCTCAAATTACTCGCGCATTGAGATGGATTGGGACCGAAATAGTCGAACCTCCAAGGTATATTGGACTAACACTTATAGAATATTTTATTAATGAGTTTTTAATGTAGATGCCATATTAACAAAGACTCTTGGCCTTATATGTCACACTGAAAGAGACTTCATCGATATGGTGGGCTACGCACAAAAATGACATAAGAGATTGGTTGCGGTGAAAGAGGTTAGTACAAGTCAGATTTGGGACAAAGAATGGAAGTATCATGCCAAATTACAGTGGATTAAGTTGTCTAGAAGATCATGTTACAAATTTTAGTTCGTAGTGGATATCCATACTAAGAAAAGAATGGAATCACTTATTTATGCATAGTACTCTGGACATTATTCCCAATAATTGGTACATCGAATTAGAAGTGCACATAGGGATAGGATATTGGGAAGAATTGACCAAGAACTTCAAGGTAACATTCAGTTTTGAAAGTAATAATCCTTTGATTGACTCATCCTTCCAGGTGCTCAAAAATAATATTTTTGCATCAAAAGACTTGTTGGGATCAATGCCTTTGTATAGTGTGCCTAGAGATACTGCAACAATTGAACATGTATTGCACTGTTATTTTTGTAGGTGAATCCCCCTGCGGACAAGTGGATTCCCTCTTGGCCTCTATACTCCTAAGGCCAAGACAAAAAAGTGCTTTACATGGACACTGAATTCCTTTTAGATCTTATCAAGCTAATGAATGAAAGAGAAGGAGAAAGATATGTACCTTATTAGTGACGTTTGTCCTCACAAAGTCCAGGCTGAGATTCGATCCTGAGCTCCCTGGTAGGTCCTGTAAAACAAACAAAGGTACAAAAGACTTCCTACTTTACTGATATTAGCTCAATCAATGATCCATATAGTGTAGACAAATTCATATGGAAGAAGCATAAGTTTGAAAGAAACAAGCCAGGCATTGATTATTAATGAGAACAAGTAAAAGTACTTACAATCCTTTGAATGAAGGTACAACAACTTCTTCCAGTTCTCCTTGTCCAACCCCTTTGCTCAAGTAATATACACTGATTTCTCTGATGACATCTCACTTATGAGATCATAAGTGTCACATCTCCAATCTCTTCTGTTCATACCACTTACAGAATCATAAGTTTGGTATCAATCTCTAGTCTCTCTCCATGTACCTTTCACCATGAGAAGACCTCCTTATATAACCTTGGAGAGGTCAAACCACTTGAGAGATATTTGGGATAAGTTGAGGATTCCTCTCGTTCAATTGAGGATCTTCCCTAAGATCATGCCTTGTCCATCTATTCGAATCCAACTACCTTCAGGAATTGAGGGATTCTTCCCTTATTTGCCTCAACAAACCCAGAATTTTCTAAAAAAAGGGTAGCACTCCCCCAAAAGGGTTCACAAGGCGCTCAAACACTCCCCCAAAGAGGCTCATGGAGGACCAACACTCCCTGACAGTGGGTAGGGAAGCACTCCTCTCCAAAATCCATTTTTTTGTGGTTTTTTCAATGGCAAAAGGTTTGTACTCCCTGTCAAGTGACTTCTCTTCTTCAAAACTAGTCTTTGGGGTGTCTTAAGTGACTTTGTGATGTCGTTAGAGGCACGAAATAGGAAAGATGGAAGTAAAATGTTTGTGACACTTGCAACACTTGTAGTCAAGACGCGACACTTGCGTACAAGATGTGACACTTACACCACTTGTAATGACAACACTTGCGACACTATCAAAGTGAGTAATTTTGAGGTGTAACAGATTGCCCCACAAAGTATGAAGTTAGAAGATGATGATGATTGAAGTACTTTGTAGAATTTTTCGAGCAAGGGTATGGACACAGAGAAACCAGAAAAAGCTACACACAACCATCAAACAAATATTATGACATGTTTCAAACCCAAGGCAGGCATACCTATGCTTGAGTGATAAAGACTTTTTAGGTATGGCCACCATAAAATACACCGTGGATCCATAATTATATTGAAAAAATGGTATATCCACTGCAAATAAAATGTGGATCTATACTCCTAAGACCTGAACGGATCATAGCCTGTTAAGAACCAAACATCAATATAGCATAGAAAAACCTCAGGAGAAGTACTCAATGCCTTGAAAAAGAGATAATTTCAGATAATAATCCTCTTCGAGGGGGCAACCTCCTTTTACCCCACTTAAATGTTCAAGTACAAGATGATTCAACATGAAAATGTCTCCTTGGTATATATAGGATACTAGGAGGTTTAATGGCCTAAAGTCGACATAAATAAAATAACATTACTAATCTAAATTACAACTAATGGCCTAAAGCCGACATAAATAAAATAACATCACTAATCTAATATGCCCCAATTAAGTGGTAATGAGCCAATATTAGGGCTTAACATGCCCCTCCCCTTGA